>JABSTQ010002491.1:27564-41219 GCA_013358835.2 Ixodes persulcatus | reverse complement strand
TTCCTCTAAATGATCAAGTTTGGTCATCTTTCCAACACACCGGCGCAACCGAAAGGCCGCTCCGGGTATCGGTCCGAAGACCTCACTAAATCATTCAATCGGTAGTAGCGACGGGCGGTGTGTACAAAGGGCAGGGACGTAATCAACGCGAGCTTATGACTCGCGCTTACTGGGAATTCCTCGTTCAAGGGGAACAATTGCAAGCCCCTATCCCAATCACGAAGGAGGTTCCACGGGTTACCCAGTCTTTACAGACAGGGATAAAAACACGCTGCTTCCTTCAGTGTAGCGCGCGTGCGGCCCCGGACATCTAAGGGCATCACAGACCTGTTATTGCTCTGTTTCGTGCGGCTAGGAGCCGCTTGTCCCTCTAAGAAGGGTGCAAGGTGCAGAGAACCACGCACCTATTTAATAGGCTAGAGTCTCGTTCGTTATCGGAATTAACCAGACAAATCGCTCCACCAACTAAGAACGGCCATGCACCACCATCCACCGAATCAAGAAAGAGCTCTCAATCTGTCAATCCTCCCAGTGTCCGGGCCGGGTAAGTTTTCCCGTGTTGAGTCAAATTAAGCCGCAGGCTCCACTCCTGGTGGTGCCCTTCCGTCAATTCCTTTAAGTTTCAGCTTTGCAACCATACTTCCCCCGGAACCCAAATACTTTGGTTTCCCGGAAGCTGCCCGCCGAGTCATTTGAGTAACTCAGGCGGATCGCTGGTTGGCATCGTTTATGGTTAGAACTAGGGCGGTATCTGATCGCCTTCGAACCTCTAACTTTCGTTCTTGATCAATGAAAACATTCTTGGCAAATGCTTTCGCAGTAGTTCGTCTTGCGACGGTCCAAGAATTTCACCTCTAGCGCCGCAATACGAATGCCCCCGTCTGTCCCTCTTAATCATTATCCTGTATTCCAAAAACCAACAGAACAGAAACAGGATCTTGTTCTATTATTCCATGCACTGTTATTCAGGCGAATCGCCTGCGTTGAGCACTCTAATTTTTTCAAAGTAAACGCGCCGGCCAAGGCAAGGCACCTGATGAAGGGAACCAAGCCACGACAGGCATGATGTTCAGCACGGGCCGTAACGTGGTGTCCACGCACTTCCCGCCTGTAACTGAGATCCAACTACGAGCTTTTTAACCGCAGCAACTTTAGTATACGCTATTGGAGCTGGAATTACCGCGGCTGCTGGCACCAGACTTGCCCTCCAATGGATCCTCGTTAAAGGATTTAGAGTGTACTCATTTCAATTACGGGGCCTCAAAAGAGTCCCGTATTGTTATTTTTCGTCACTACCTCCCCGTGCCGGGAGTGGGTAATTTGCGCGCCTGCTGCCTTCCTTGGATGTGGTAGCCGTTTCTCAGGCTCCCTCTCCGGAATCGAACCCTGATTCTCCGTTACCCGTAACAACCATGGTAGGCGCATAACCTACCATCGACAGTTGATAAGGCAGACACTTGAAAGAAACGTCGCCGGCTCGTGGCCGTGCGATCAGCACAAAGTTATCCAGAGTCACCACACAAAACGGACCGAGGCCCGATTGATCTTGGTCTAATAAAAGCACCCGTCGCCCCGAGGGGCTTCGGGCTCACTGCATGTATTAGCTCTAGAATTGCCACAGTTATCCAAGTAGGAAGAAACGATCTAAGGAACCATAACTGATTTAATGAGCCATTCGCGGTTTCGCCTTGTTTCGGCATGTACTTAGACATGCATGGCTTAATCTTTGAGACAAGCATATGACTACTGGCAGGATCAACCAGGTAATCTTTTCGTGGTGGGTCGTCCAAAACCCTACCAACGCGCGGACGCGGGGCCACCGTCAGGCGCCCACTTACAAACGTACCGCAACAACGCTTATGGAATTTATTCTTCATTCCAAATCAAAGAAGAAATGAAGCACGTTCGAGCGCGCAGCCGGAATATCTCCGACCGAAGTCGGTACCGACGCGGCAAGAAGCGCAACAAATTTCTTTCTCGTCGTAGCAACAGAAAGTCGTACGCCAAAATGTATTGACGACGCCTTCGCAGCGTTGCCGAGCTTTTTTACCGTGAGGACGCGAGGACGCACCCCGGCCTTCGGTCAGAACGCACTCGTTCGTTTCGGTTAGCACGGACGCTCCGAAACACCCTCTCGCACTCGTTTTATTTCAAGACACAGGTGCACCCGAGAACCGACCCCAACGGCAGACGCCAGAGATCGCAGGTACCTTGCTGTAACGAGCATGCGGCGGAGGCAGCGGCGGCGACGAAAGGCGTCGGCGACGTCGTGAAACGCCGCTCGCACCGGTCGAACGCTCGACGCACCCCACCTCCACATAATAGCACCGATAAGTATAAGGAAGAACCGTCGCGAGTACTCCTCTATGAGGTTCGTGGTTGTCGTTTTGTGTGATTGTCGTTCGTGTGGCTGTTCAATAAATATTCATACCTATCGTCTACCTATACGTGTGTCTTTGTAGATGTATGTACACACACACACGCAGTGAGAGAGGCACAAGTTAGCTGTACAAGGAATCCGTCGGGCCAAGCAATATCATCAAGTGAAGACCTGTAGTAGTAGTAACAATGAAAGGAATGGGTTATATATATAATTTTAAAAATATATAGAATAGCATGCAATTGGTTTCCAAACGATGTTCTTCATCGTGCTACTTACATTTATTAACACAGTCTCTCATACATCCGACATTTTCACGTAGAGACTTAAAAGCTTCACGCTCCGGCGTGCGTCTATTTGCGATCTCTGTGCCGTTCCACAGGGCGACTGACGAGTGCACCGTTCCATGCATGGATGATTGATTTTATATATGTATGTATGTATTTCTGTGCGTGCCTGAAAACGTGCAGAGAAAAGACGACGACCGTTCCCTTCGTATAGTTTCCCTCTGCCACTTTAGGTTGTGTGCTACATCTTTTTTCCGCTGAGACTTTCAGTTCGCGCCGTTCTGAAATATTTATTCCTACCTGGGATTGGAAGACGTTGAAACCGCAATGTGATGCGCGTGCGGGGCAAACTTAATCACACGCCTTCATTTATTTCTACATTTCTTCCAAATAAACCTCTTTCGTACACTACGTGTTTTTTTTTTTTTTTTTTTTTTTGACGTTCATCGGTTCCCTTACGAACACAGTCCTGTAGCGAAATCGAGTGCGAAGCAGGTGAATTCGAATTATACAAGTGTTTCCGCGGTTCGCCGTGTTGAACACTGGAGCTTGTCTACACAACGTTTGATGCGCTTTAAATTGGGTCAGAGATGTACAATGACCGCTATTGTACGTGCGATCGCCCCTGCTTTTAATCCCAATACTCGCGGTGTAGCGCGTTTTTATGGCAGGCTTTAGAATAGGGAATTTTCTTTCTTTACGCTACTGTTCCCTGCTCACTTTACTGTCTCTCCCATTCCTTCCGTTCGAAAGGCCCTCCCGCTTAGTTTCCGACAAAGCACTCTCAGGGAACGAAGTCCAAGCCACGGGATTTTAAAATATGCGTGTTCTTTTAGCGGTTACCCGTGTCGACTGGCGACCAGGGCTTTATACGCTTTCAACTGGCCGAGAGCCGAACAATATACCCTACTGTACTTGCAACTGGCAGCGCTTTCAAACTGAATACTGTAGATCTCGCGTGCTTTTTTGGCAAGCTTGATTAGAGAAGAAATTTCTGTATTTTCGCGCGATTTCTATTCTCTGATTTCATCTCACTCTTTCCTTTCGTTGCCAGCGAACGCCCGCTTCGTTTGCCACAAGCACAAAGTACTCTCAAGGAACGACGTGCAAATCACGCTATTTTAAATTACGAGTGTTTTTTAGGGGTTACACGTGTGAATTGGCGACTCTGGCTTTCTTACGCTTTCGACTGGCAGAGAGCCGAACAATTTATCCTACTGTATTTGCGACGGGCAGCGCTTTCATACTGAATACTGTCGATGTTGCCTGCATTTCTGGAAAGCTTGATAAGAGACGATTTTCTTTCTTTTCACGCGAAATCCTTGCTCTATTTTCTATCTCCCTCTTTCGTTTCATTGTCAAGGAACGCCCGCTTAGTTAGCAGCAAAACAGTCTCAATGAATCACGTCAGAAATACAGAATATTGATTTATATAACGTTTTTACCGGTTAACCGCGTCGGAAGGCGTACCTTTCCGACGAGGCCTGTGTCGCTTTGACGTGAGCGAGAGCAACACCATTTGCGCTATTGCACGAGAGAATCCCAGTGCTTTGAATCCCAGCATTGTAGATATTGCGTGTATGTTTTGCACGCTTTACAATGTGCGAATTTCCTTCTTGTCACGTAACGTGTTCGCCAAATAGTCTCTCGCTTTTTCGTTTCGTTTAGAAAACCTGTCCGGTTACATTCCTTTAAAAAAAAAAAAAAAAAAAAAAAGTTGTGAAGCAGAAAGGTAATGATTTTAAATTATGTTCACATGATTCGAAATTGTTTCTTTTTTTTTTTTTTTTTTTCTTGTTTGTTTCACAGGCTTGAATACCGAGGCGTTCGTACATGCCCGTTCTATAATCCTAGAAGTCCGTGCCAGCGAAATCGATCTCCCTAAGCTACCTCCATCAATTGCTAGAATATCAAATTTGAGAAAAGCCAGAGATGCTCGTTTTTCACAGCTCATGCAAGATTCTTCTATAAAATGCAATATTCGTTTTTTTCTTTCTCGTTTTTTTTAATTAATTATTTCTTTTTATATGTAAACACACACATACATACCTATACATACATACATACATACATACACATACATGATTGGCGCGAGAAATAGGAAGGCAAAAAGACTATGTTCAAGTATAACATTGGAACATTGACACTTTGGAGACCCAACGAAGATCAAACGGCAGGTTCTTTTCTTCCTTATGCATGAAACTTTATTGCACGGTCGGAAGGGAACTTCAAATCTGGAGTTTTTGCGCTCAATAAAGTAAAAAGGCAACGCACTTGAAAACCTTCACAGTTCAAGTAAGAGGGCATTTCGAGACATGGATTTTTATACATGTTGTTTTCATGCAGGTGGAGGGGATAGGGGAGGGAGGGAGGGAGGGAGAGGAGGAGGGGGGGGGGGGGGGGGGGGGGGTGCGATTCACGTACTGATATGACGGGTGAAGACCAGAGTGCCGAACCGAAAGTCGAAGCGAACCGAAAACCAGAACTTAAGTTATTTTTACCCGAACCGAAACTGAAACCGCAATTTTACAACTGAACGGAAGAAAATATAACAGTAACCGGTTCACGGCCTATTAGTCTGACGATGAATAGAAGTACAAGTGTGTACGGTAGGGATACCTGAAAACAAAGACTCTAGTGGCCTTCGAGGGGTAGCCGAAAGTCGCCAGCCGCTCAAATTCTCGCAGTATTTTTGAAAGTTCAGTTTTTTTGGTGCAAAATGAAAGAAATGGAGGATTACTGCGAACAAATGACACACATATATTATAACTCTCCAATCGGCAGCCCGAAAACGGATGATGGAGTCCGTCATTCATAATAAATAAAAATAATAATAAGTGTGTGTGTGTGTGTGAGTGAGTGATTGAGTGTGTGTGTGTGTGTGTGTGTGTGTGTGTGTGTGTGTGTGTGTGTATGTATATATATATATGTGTATGTATATATATATATATATATATATATATATATATATATATATATATATATATATATAAATAATTCATCGTCGGAGCATCGTCATATGAAAACAAGGGGAAGTGGAACGGGGCGACGGGGAAAGGGAGGGGAGGGGTGGTTTGGGCTTCAAAAAAAAAAAAAAAAATTAATAATGACTTGTAAAGGTTGTTTCACTCCGCATCTTCGGAACAGAGCAGAACAGCGTGATCCTGCAAAAGCACATCGTTTGTGAAATCACTCCTGCAAGAAAGCTCGTTTTCGTGGTGGCAGTCCCTTGCGCGATTCCTCACGACGCTGCACCATTCAATATTGATATTTTTTTCTGAACACGTGGGTTGCACTAAGCGCGAACCCTCTGCAGCGTGGACTTCGCACACCGTGATTTGATTTTCTCTACCACACACACACACACACACACACACACACACACACACACACACACACACACACACACACACACACACACACACACACACACACACACACACACACACACACACACACACAAAAAAAAAAAAAAATCCTTGACCATTATACTTCGTTTCTGCTTAAGTCCACACGCAGCCGATGATGCCAGCGCGAGCATGAGGCCCTGAACAGTGTACGAGAGCGCGTGCTTGTCAGGGACTCTGGAAGCCCGGAGCTCGCGCTTGTAGCATGGGCTGCATCTGGAATTGAAGAAGCCATGCAAAACGTTTGTAAACATAATTCTTTTTGTTTTGTTTTTTTGCATTTGCATCGCTTTCGCTACAAGAAGTGACTGGGACTCTAGAAAAACATAAAACATAAAATAAAATAAAATAATATAATAATAAAAAAAAAAAAAAAAAAAAAAAATCTTGACATATTTTAAACGTAATAGGTAAAATAGGTTTAAAATTTCGAGGACACTTTCTTCTTGTTGACCAAGTCCCTGGTCTAACCAATAGAGAACCTAAACGGCAAGAGCGTGCAACAACCTTGCGCGATCTTGCCAAGTGTTGGAAATTAATATCCAGGTATGAAGATGTGAAGGCCGCGTCAGTTTACGGGTGTTTCAAGCACAATATTTGAGTGAAAGTCAAGTGCTTCAAAGGATGACAAGGGGTCCCTTGCGCATATTGAGCCAGTCCTACCTCTAGAATTCTATGTAAAGAGGACAACCGCTAAATCACAACTGCCGTTTTAATAGAAAAGAAGAGAAGGAAGCAGGCAGAATTACAAATACACCGAAAAGATGAAGAAATGCTTTTTGCAGCCTCGTCACAAAAAGAGTTAGACTACCTAGCCTTACATTAATTTCAATTTTATTTTGCTTTAAATTTAGCTTCATATCAAAAAAAAAAAAGAAAAAAGACCAGTTATTCTGCCTGGTCCTAGCCTATAGTACAAATGGAAGAAGAGGAGAAAGTGTAAATATATCGAGAGTTGACAGTCAGCGCTGCGTAAGTCTCTCTTTCTTTTTTGTGTATGCTCAATCGAGTGACTGTTTTTGCGGGTGCCCTGTTCCCCGTGTACATCATGAGCAACAAAATTGCCTGAACCTCTGTGTTCACAAGTGTGCTTTCAATTAACCGAGAATTTTGCTGACTGGCAGGCATTGGTTACAGCGTTCAAGTGTGTGTTCGAGCACATTGATTTAAAAAAAAAAAAAAAAAAGAAAGAGGAGCACCTCACCGTGCGAACACAACTCTCTGAAGAGAACCTGAAGCAAATCATCAATACCATCGCGCAATAACTAAGACTGCCTCGGAGAGAAGGTTCTAGTGCTCCGACAAATGCAAGTCCTGGCAGAGGGAAGGACTTTTATCAACCTAGAAGAGCTGGCCCAGGACCCAGTTGGTGCGAGACCTCGCCTTCCACAGATGGTGGCCCAAGGCTCTGCCCTCTCCTCACAACGGTAAGGCGTCGTGTGTGGGTTTATTTAGAAAAATATTCATTTATTATCTCTCATTCTGCACATTTCATGTATTTGCCTTCACATCTATAACGTGAGCACACAGTTCTTTTTGGGACACCCTGCGACCCGGTGTTTCAGACTTCACAGACTCTTCAGATGGAGTATTTTCGTGTATCCTGCTACAGTCTGGATCTCCAGTCCTGATGTGAAGTTCATGCAGTCAAATTTATTCATGACATTAACAAATATTTGTTATTACTGCCTGTTGACCGAACAAAAAATGAACAGCCAATCCACCCAAATATATAAATGATAAGTAAATGCACCCCCAAATTAACTGAAATATGCTCAGAAAATGTTTTCCCGCGTTTTTATCTTCCAGAGGCACCTGTATAAATAATCTAAAAAAAAGAAGAAAAAAAAAGAAAAAATGCAAACATGTTTTTTTTTTTTGTTTTTTTTTTTTTTTGGTGTGTGTAGCCTGATTAAAATAGCATGTCTTCTTGATGCATATTCAAATTCTGAAACAGATTGAAGTCTGTAGTGCATTTTGTTATATGAACAACAATGTTATGTGTATGTGGGCTGGATGAAAAGAAAGTACACAGTGGCGCATGGAGGAACTATGACGATTACGCGAAACAGACGGCAAGAAAGCGACCAATTAGGTAGCCCTAATGTCGAGTAGACTAGGAACTACTGCTTTGTTCTGTTTATATAATAATAATAAAAAAAACAGTTCATGCTTACTTGCAACTTGAATTGACCCTTATCTAGTAAAGAAAGAAAACATCAAATGGCAAGCTATGTCGAAAATTATCATGACATTTTGAAAATGTTAGTCATCTCAGCTACGTTGGATCGTCAGAACATATATACATGTTGCGAGGACGTGCCCATTTGCATGATTTCATGCACTGCAATTAATTTCTATAACAGCAAAATTCCACTTTTCATGCTGCGATGCAAAGTTGCAGCAATCACGCGTATTTTAGGCGACCCACCAGACTGATGACCTTTACATTCAGATTAAAATATATAACACTAAAAACAATAAAGAAAAAAGAAAGAAAAAGAGATGTGGAGTGGGGTGTGTGTGTGTGTGTGTGTGTGTGTGTGTGTGTGTGTGTATGTATGTATGTATGTATGTATATATATATATATATATATATATATATATATATTAATGTAGCTTTTCATTTACTGTTTCATAAAAGTTAAATGAAGCAATTTATTTTTCGTACCTGAAAATAAGAGTGAATTCTAGAACTAAAAAAAAAAGCTTTATAGTTACTGGTTTGACTCCTGAATTAGTGCCTATAACCAAATGGAATGCGGAAAATATATTCTCAATTTAGCAATTTCATACGTCTTTTTTTTTTTTTTTTTTGTAAGCTTTGAACCCGAACCGGAACCGAAGCAAACGAATAAACATTTCGGTTAGACACTCTGCTCTTCACTAAAAGCTTAGAAAGGAAGGAAACATTTATATAACAATGATAACAACAATAATAATAAGAGTAATAATGGGAAAAAAAGACACGACCCAAAAAATCAATACAAAGGATGGTATAAGTAATGCATACTTACCACATGTTAAATTTTAAAAAAAGAAGGAAATAATGAATAATTTTTTTTTTTTTTTGTCTTCTTTTATCCAGAGGTTTTGGCGCACGCACAGCACAGCACAGCACAGCACAACACAACACAATGAGAGACCTTTCACAGCACTGCGTATGAGGACACGGTAACACAAACCACGAGCACGTAGAGCGGGACAAGAACGGAAAGTGCCAGAAGAGCACACACACACGACACATATTAATGAATTAATAAGAGGCACAAGTAGAACCTAGTTGGGCGCTACAAAGGACACGGCAAGCACACCTGAGGCCTTGCACAAGCACGAGCACAGCACTGAGCACTGAGCACTGAGCAGGAAGGCACCGGATAGAAGGCACTTGCACCGGAACCACGGCACCACACCACGCGGCACAGCACGCACGGTAAAGCGAAACCATGCGCTCACCTTCGGAAACCACGGAGGGCGCCGCAGAGAAACGAAACTACGTAGAGAGTAGATCGCGACGAAGCGGCGGCGAATGCAGACTAATGACTGGTCTCTCTTCAAGCGAAAACATGCGATGACCACGCATGCTTTAGGATGCACGAAGGAGGAGACGCGCACACTTTCAGAAACCACGTACTGCGACGCACAAACGCAATAAGACGGACAAAATGCGTCGAAAATACATCGCGTGCGAGCAGCGGCAAACACATTGCTACTCACGGCTGCAAAGGTTCTTTATATAAATTTAGAGACCCAGAATCATAAAGTAACACGTGGGAAAGCGCCGAGCTCACCGCAGGGACGACTCGAGACAAAAGCGAGGAAAAAAAAAAAAAAAGAAAAATATATATATATATATATATATATATAAAAAAAAAAAAAAGTGTATGAGACTGCTAGATAGATGAAAACGCCGTCATAGATTGTAAACAGAACTTGGAAAATAAGTGGCGCCGCCAGGTAATCGGCGCGCAATAGGTTTGCGGAGGCGTGCGTAATTTTTTTTTTTTTTATATTCCCTATTCATATGACAAGAATGTAAAGTCAAATCAATCAAAAGAACGAAAAAACAAAAACAAAACAAGAACAAATGATTGAATAGTGGCGTCACCTAGCGAACCTAAAGCGAGGCTCGAGTTCGCGAGGCTTTACCTGCGCAGCGCCCTCTGGTTTTAATGGTAAAAGACACAAAAATACAAAATTGACAATGCTACGGGACAGTTGGAAGGTTGGTTTTAGCATATGGGGACGTAGGCTGCCCTTGTATTTGTTTACGTGAGCAAAACGAACGCGAGGGTGGCTGGACCGTCGCGACGAGGTCCCGACGACCACACGCGTCCCTAACGTTGAACAAAGCACGGTTTCGTCATGTGCCAGCAACGTGAAGGCAAGAAGACACGAGAGGCACATAGTTTCGTTTTCGTTGGCTCTGTAGTGTAACAGCCTGCCTGCCTGCCTGCCTGCCTGCTTGCTTGATTGCCTGCCTTCCTTCCTTCCTTCCTTCCACGTGTAGTTTTCGTTCTCCGTCATGGCCTTGTGAGTGAGGTGAACCCGTCCAGAATTCCGAGAGACACGCAGCTGTTGAGAACGAGGGACCTGTTGACCAAGTGAAATTGTGTTTCTCTAAAGGTTGGTCGCGATACGTAAGAATGAAACAGAAACTACACGAAATTTCGATGCCGCTTGCTATGCATGCAGAAAAAAGCTCCGAAAAATATGGTTTTCTTCTTTCAGAACGCGGATAGGCGAAAGAGATAGCTACAACACGTACGTGTATGCAGCACAAGGGCACCTCATTGCGGCTGCAGCGCATTTACTAAGCGGTCGCCGGACACTTTGACGAAAAGGGTCGAGAGAGAATGTTCAGAGCACATAATATTCCAAGAAGGGGCGCCCGTTGCGAGCCAGGTTCATCGAATATATCATGTGAGAAAATAAGAATACCATATTGTGTGAAAACGAAAAGTTTCAGCATGTTATTCGAAGGCTGCAGAAATTCATCAAAGCGCGGGTAAACGGCGGGAGTAATTCTTAACAACCAAGAAATTTTACTTTGACGAAGAGGGTCAAGAAAGAACGTTGAAACCACGAAGCACAGAAGATTCCTAGAACGGGAGCGCGCTTATAACGACACAGTATAACGTGAAAAAGAAACGTTTCGCCATGTTATTCGAAGACTGAAGAAATTCAGACCAAGCGCGGGTAAACGGCGGGAGTAACTACTAAGAACGAAGAAAAAGATTTCAAAAACAAATCGAAGCAGGCTGGAAGTGTTCAAAGAGTGGACAAGAGCACAGGGTAAAAGCACAACGCACAAAGAAAAAAAAAAAAAAAAAAGAAAAAAAAAAAACAACAACAAGAACAAATGAATGATTAGTGGCGTCACCTAGCGAACATAAAGCGAGGCTCGAGTTCTCGAGCCTTTACCTGCGCAGCGCCCTCTGGTTTTAATGGGAAAAGACACAAAATTCAAAACTGACAATGCTACGGGACAGTTGGATGGTTGGTTTTAGCATATGGGGACGTAGGCTGCCCTTGTAGTTGTTTACGTGAGCAAAGCGAACGCGGGGGTGGCTGAACCGTCGAGACGAGGTCCCGACGAGCACACGCGTCGCTAACGTTGAACAAAGCACGCTTTCGTCATGTGCCAGCAACTTGAAGGCAAGAAGACAAGAGAGAGGCACATAGTTTCGTTTTCGTTGGCTCTGTAGTGTAACAGCCTGCCTGCCTGCCTGCCTTCCTGCCTGCCTGCTTGCCTTCCTTCCTTCCTTCCTTCCTTCAACGTGTAGTTTTCGTTCACCGTCATGGCCTTGTGAGTGAGGTGAACCCGTCCATAATTCCGAGAGACACGCAGCTGTTGAGAACGAGGTACATGTTGACCAAGTGAAATTGTGTGTTCTCTAAAGGTTGGTCGCGAAACGTAAGAAATAAAAAGAAACTACGCGAAATTCCGATGTCGCTTGCTATGCATGCATAAAGAAAAGTCCCGAAAATGACGGTTTTCTTTTTTCTCTTCTTTCAGAACGCGGCTAGGCGAAAGAGATAGCTACAACACGTACGTGTATGCAGCACAAGGGCAACTCATTGCGGCTGCAGCGCATTCACTAAGCGGTCGCCGGACACTTTGACGAAAAGGGTCGAGAGAGAATGTTCAGAGCACATGATATTCCAAGAACGGGCGCCCGTTGCGAGCCAGGTTCATCGAATATATCATGTGAGAAAATAAGAATACCATATAGTGTGAAAACGAAAAGTTTCAGCATGTTATTCGAAGGCTGCAGAAATTTATCAAAGCGCGGGTAAACGACGGGAGTAACTCTTAACAACTAAGAAATTTTACTTTGACGAAGATGGTCAAGAAAGAACGTTGAAACCACGAAGCACAGAAGATTCCTAGAACGGGAGCGCGCTTATAACGACACGGTATAACGTGAAAAAGAAACGTTTCGCCATGTTATTCGAAGACTGAAGAAATTCAACTAAGAGCGGGTAAACGGCGGGAGTAACTATTAACAACGAACAAATTTTAATTTCATCAAGAGGGTCAAGAAAGAATGTTCAAACCACGAAGCACAGAATATTCCTAGAACGGGCGCGCAGGTTATAACGAGAACAGAAGAGACATTTCAGCATGTTTTTGGAAAGCTGAAGACATGCAACCGAGCGCGGGTAAACGGCGGGAGTAACTAATAAGAACAAAGAAAAGATGAAAAAAAAAAAAAAAAAAAATCGAAGCAGGCTGGAAGTTTGAAGAGTGGACAAGAGCACAGGGTAAGGCCACAACGCACACAGAACCCCCCCCCCCCCCCCCAAAAAAAAAAAAAAAAAAAAAAAAAAAAAAAAATAAGGAGGAGAACAAGGACCGACAACTTGTACAAAAAATAGAAACACCTCGTGTAGGCTCGCGTAGCAGTCAAGTAGGGTCATTCTCTCAAGGTGAAGGATACAGCAAGGGGTACTGCAACAGCACGGTTAACCACAAAATGTTATCCACGATTGAAATGAGCACATGGACCATACGTTTAACCACAAAAACTGTATGTGTGAAAAATAAAAAAAAAAAAAAAATTCTTTTGTACCTGTCTGAAAAAAAAAAAAACAAGAAAAAACGGAGGATATCCATCTTTTTTCAGATAGTGGACAAACCTCCCGGTCACTGGATGAGCCTCAATAGATCGCAGTGTGGTGGCTGCTCTACTAATTACGACACCACGACAGGTACCTAAGTCGTCTACAGACGATTTGACACCGCAGCGGTTCACACCAAAAACGAGTGCATGGGAGCGTCGCTCGCACCGTTACCTCGGCGAACGACTAATGCCCCCACGTCCACGTGGCGTCGTCGAGCCGGGAATCGCGGCGGCCCGCCGCGATCGACCCGAGAAACTCTAACGTCACCTGTAAACGCTGCAAGTGCGCACGATATCATTGCACTGCTTAGACGGGATTCTGACTTAGAGGCGTTCAGTCGTAATCCCACGGATGGTAGCTTCGCACCACTGGTCTCTCGACCAAGCACATGAACCAAGTGTCCGAACCTGCGGTTCCTCTCGTACTGAGCAGGATTACTATCGCAATGACCAG
>JABSTQ010002491.1:9102-22746 GCA_013358835.2 Ixodes persulcatus | reverse complement strand
TTCCTCTAAATGATCAAGTTTGGTCATCTTTCCAACACACCGGCGCAACCGAAAGGCCGCTCCGGGTATCGGTCCGAAGACCTCACTAAATCATTCAATCGGTAGTAGCGACGGGCGGTGTGTACAAAGGGCAGGGACGTAATCAACGCGAGCTTATGACTCGCGCTTACTGGGAATTCCTCGTTCAAGGGGAACAATTGCAAGCCCCTATCCCAATCACGAAGGAGGTTCCACGGGTTACCCAGTCTTTACAGACAGGGATAAAAACACGCTGCTTCCTTCAGTGTAGCGCGCGTGCGGCCCCGGACATCTAAGGGCATCACAGACCTGTTATTGCTCTGTTTCGTGCGGCTAGGAGCCGCTTGTCCCTCTAAGAAGGGTGCAAGGTGCAGAGAACCACGCACCTATTTAATAGGCTAGAGTCTCGTTCGTTATCGGAATTAACCAGACAAATCGCTCCACCAACTAAGAACGGCCATGCACCACCATCCACCGAATCAAGAAAGAGCTCTCAATCTGTCAATCCTCCCAGTGTCCGGGCCGGGTAAGTTTTCCCGTGTTGAGTCAAATTAAGCCGCAGGCTCCACTCCTGGTGGTGCCCTTCCGTCAATTCCTTTAAGTTTCAGCTTTGCAACCATACTTCCCCCGGAACCCAAATACTTTGGTTTCCCGGAAGCTGCCCGCCGAGTCATTTGAGTAACTCAGGCGGATCGCTGGTTGGCATCGTTTATGGTTAGAACTAGGGCGGTATCTGATCGCCTTCGAACCTCTAACTTTCGTTCTTGATCAATGAAAACATTCTTGGCAAATGCTTTCGCAGTAGTTCGTCTTGCGACGGTCCAAGAATTTCACCTCTAGCGCCGCAATACGAATGCCCCCGTCTGTCCCTCTTAATCATTATCCTGTATTCCAAAAACCAACAGAACAGAAACAGGATCTTGTTCTATTATTCCATGCACTGTTATTCAGGCGAATCGCCTGCGTTGAGCACTCTAATTTTTTCAAAGTAAACGCGCCGGCCAAGGCAAGGCACCTGATGAAGGGAACCAAGCCACGACAGGCATGATGTTCAGCACGGGCCGTAACGTGGTGTCCACGCACTTCCCGCCTGTAACTGAGATCCAACTACGAGCTTTTTAACCGCAGCAACTTTAGTATACGCTATTGGAGCTGGAATTACCGCGGCTGCTGGCACCAGACTTGCCCTCCAATGGATCCTCGTTAAAGGATTTAGAGTGTACTCATTTCAATTACGGGGCCTCAAAAGAGTCCCGTATTGTTATTTTTCGTCACTACCTCCCCGTGCCGGGAGTGGGTAATTTGCGCGCCTGCTGCCTTCCTTGGATGTGGTAGCCGTTTCTCAGGCTCCCTCTCCGGAATCGAACCCTGATTCTCCGTTACCCGTAACAACCATGGTAGGCGCATAACCTACCATCGACAGTTGATAAGGCAGACACTTGAAAGAAACGTCGCCGGCTCGTGGCCGTGCGATCAGCACAAAGTTATCCAGAGTCACCACACAAAACGGACCGAGGCCCGATTGATCTTGGTCTAATAAAAGCACCCGTCGCCCCGAGGGGCTTCGGGCTCACTGCATGTATTAGCTCTAGAATTGCCACAGTTATCCAAGTAGGAAGAAACGATCTAAGGAACCATAACTGATTTAATGAGCCATTCGCGGTTTCGCCTTGTTTCGGCATGTACTTAGACATGCATGGCTTAATCTTTGAGACAAGCATATGACTACTGGCAGGATCAACCAGGTAATCTTTTCGTGGTGGGTCGTCCAAAACCCTACCAACGCGCGGACGCGGGGCCACCGTCAGGCGCCCACTTACAAACGTACCGCAACAACGCTTATGGAATTTATTCTTCATTCCAAATCAAAGAAGAAATGAAGCACGTTCGAGCGCGCAGCCGGAATATCTCCGACCGAAGTCGGTACCGACGCGGCAAGAAGCGCAACAAATTTCTTTCTCGTCGTAGCAACAGAAAGTCGTACGCCAAAATGTATTGACGACGCCTTCGCAGCGTTGCCGAGCTTTTTTACCGTGAGGACGCGAGGACGCACCCCGGCCTTCGGTCAGAACGCACTCGTTCGTTTCGGTTAGCACGGACGCTCCGAAACACCCTCTCGCACTCGTTTTATTTCAAGACACAGGTGCACCCGAGAACCGACCCCAACGGCAGACGCCAGAGATCGCAGGTACCTTGCTGTAACGAGCATGCGGCGGAGGCAGCGGCGGCGACGAAAGGCGTCGGCGACGTCGTGAAACGCCGCTCGCACCGGTCGAACGCTCGACGCACCCCACCTCCACATAATAGCACCGATAAGTATAAGGAAGAACCGTCGCGAGTACTCCTCTATGAGGTTCGTGGTTGTCGTTTTGTGTGATTGTCGTTCGTGTGGCTGTTCAATAAATATTCATACCTATCGTCTACCTATACGTGTGTCTTTGTAGATGTATGTACACACACACACGCAGTGAGAGAGGCACAAGTTAGCTGTACAAGGAATCCGTCGGGCCAAGCAATATCATCAAGTGAAGACCTGTAGTAGTAGTAACAATGAAAGGAATGGGTTATATATATAATTTTAAAAATATATAGAATAGCATGCAATTGGTTTCCAAACGATGTTCTTCATCGTGCTACTTACATTTATTAACACAGTCTCTCATACATCCGACATTTTCACGTAGAGACTTAAAAGCTTCACGCTCCGGCGTGCGTCTATTTGCGATCTCTGTGCCGTTCCACAGGGCGACTGACGAGTGCACCGTTCCATGCATGGATGATTGATTTTATATATGTATGTATGTATTTCTGTGCGTGCCTGAAAACGTGCAGAGAAAAGACGACGACCGTTCCCTTCGTATAGTTTCCCTCTGCCACTTTAGGTTGTGTGCTACATCTTTTTTCCGCTGAGACTTTCAGTTCGCGCCGTTCTGAAATATTTATTCCTACCTGGGATTGGAAGACGTTGAAACCGCAATGTGATGCGCGTGCGGGGCAAACTTAATCACACGCCTTCATTTATTTCTACATTTCTTCCAAATAAACCTCTTTCGTACACTACGTGTTTTTTTTTTTTTTTTTTTTTTTTGACGTTCATCGGTTCCCTTACGAACACAGTCCTGTAGCGAAATCGAGTGCGAAGCAGGTGAATTCGAATTATACAAGTGTTTCCGCGGTTCGCCGTGTTGAACACTGGAGCTTGTCTACACAACGTTTGATGCGCTTTAAATTGGGTCAGAGATGTACAATGACCGCTATTGTACGTGCGATCGCCCCTGCTTTTAATCCCAATACTCGCGGTGTAGCGCGTTTTTATGGCAGGCTTTAGAATAGGGAATTTTCTTTCTTTACGCTACTGTTCCCTGCTCACTTTACTGTCTCTCCCATTCCTTCCGTTCGAAAGGCCCTCCCGCTTAGTTTCCGACAAAGCACTCTCAGGGAACGAAGTCCAAGCCACGGGATTTTAAAATATGCGTGTTCTTTTAGCGGTTACCCGTGTCGACTGGCGACCAGGGCTTTATACGCTTTCAACTGGCCGAGAGCCGAACAATATACCCTACTGTACTTGCAACTGGCAGCGCTTTCAAACTGAATACTGTAGATCTCGCGTGCTTTTTTGGCAAGCTTGATTAGAGAAGAAATTTCTGTATTTTCGCGCGATTTCTATTCTCTGATTTCATCTCACTCTTTCCTTTCGTTGCCAGCGAACGCCCGCTTCGTTTGCCACAAGCACAAAGTACTCTCAAGGAACGACGTGCAAATCACGCTATTTTAAATTACGAGTGTTTTTTAGGGGTTACACGTGTGAATTGGCGACTCTGGCTTTCTTACGCTTTCGACTGGCAGAGAGCCGAACAATTTATCCTACTGTATTTGCGACGGGCAGCGCTTTCATACTGAATACTGTCGATGTTGCCTGCATTTCTGGAAAGCTTGATAAGAGACGATTTTCTTTCTTTTCACGCGAAATCCTTGCTCTATTTTCTATCTCCCTCTTTCGTTTCATTGTCAAGGAACGCCCGCTTAGTTAGCAGCAAAACAGTCTCAATGAATCACGTCAGAAATACAGAATATTGATTTATATAACGTTTTTACCGGTTAACCGCGTCGGAAGGCGTACCTTTCCGACGAGGCCTGTGTCGCTTTGACGTGAGCGAGAGCAACACCATTTGCGCTATTGCACGAGAGAATCCCAGTGCTTTGAATCCCAGCATTGTAGATATTGCGTGTATGTTTTGCACGCTTTACAATGTGCGAATTTCCTTCTTGTCACGTAACGTGTTCGCCAAATAGTCTCTCGCTTTTTCGTTTCGTTTAGAAAACCTGTCCGGTTACATTCCTTTAAAAAAAAAAAAAAAAAAAAAAGTTGTGAAGCAGAAAGGTAATGATTTTAAATTATGTTCACATGATTCGAAATTGTTTCTTTTTTTTTTTTTTTTTTTTCTTGTTTGTTTCACAGGCTTGAATACCGAGGCGTTCGTACATGCCCGTTCTATAATCCTAGAAGTCCGTGCCAGCGAAATCGATCTCCCTAAGCTACCTCCATCAATTGCTAGAATATCAAATTTGAGAAAAGCCAGAGATGCTCGTTTTTCACAGCTCATGCAAGATTCTTCTATAAAATGCAATATTCGTTTTTTTCTTTCTCGTTTTTTTTAATTAATTATTTCTTTTTATATGTAAACACACACATACATACCTATACATACATACATACATACATACACATACATGATTGGCGCGAGAAATAGGAAGGCAAAAAGACTATGTTCAAGTATAACATTGGAACATTGACACTTTGGAGACCCAACGAAGATCAAACGGCAGGTTCTTTTCTTCCTTATGCATGAAACTTTATTGCACGGTCGGAAGGGAACTTCAAATCTGGAGTTTTTGCGCTCAATAAAGTAAAAAGGCAACGCACTTGAAAACCTTCACAGTTCAAGTAAGAGGGCATTTCGAGACATGGATTTTTATACATGTTGTTTTCATGCAGGTGGAGGGGATAGGGGAGGGAGGGAGGGAGGGAGAGGAGGAGGGGGGGGGGGGGGGGGGGGGTGCGATTCACGTACTGATATGACGGGTGAAGACCAGAGTGCCGAACCGAAAGTCGAAGCGAACCGAAAACCAGAACTTAAGTTATTTTTACCCGAACCGAAACTGAAACCGCAATTTTACAACTGAACGGAAGAAAATATAACAGTAACCGGTTCACGGCCTATTAGTCTGACGATGAATAGAAGTACAAGTGTGTACGGTAGGGATACCTGAAAACAAAGACTCTAGTGGCCTTCGAGGGGTAGCCGAAAGTCGCCAGCCGCTCAAATTCTCGCAGTATTTTTGAAAGTTCAGTTTTTTTGGTGCAAAATGAAAGAAATGGAGGATTACTGCGAACAAATGACACACATATATTATAACTCTCCAATCGGCAGCCCGAAAACGGATGATGGAGTCCGTCATTCATAATAAATAAAAATAATAATAAGTGTGTGTGTGTGTGTGAGTGAGTGATTGAGTGTGTGTGTGTGTGTGTGTGTGTGTGTGTGTGTGTGTGTGTGTATGTATATATATATATGTGTATGTATATATATATATATATATATATATATATATATATATATATATATATATATATATATAAATAATTCATCGTCGGAGCATCGTCATATGAAAACAAGGGGAAGTGGAACGGGGCGACGGGGAAAGGGAGGGGAGGGGTGGTTTGGGCTTCAAAAAAAAAAAAAAAATTAATAATGACTTGTAAAGGTTGTTTCACTCCGCATCTTCGGAACAGAGCAGAACAGCGTGATCCTGCAAAAGCACATCGTTTGTGAAATCACTCCTGCAAGAAAGCTCGTTTTCGTGGTGGCAGTCCCTTGCGCGATTCCTCACGACGCTGCACCATTCAATATTGATATTTTTTTCTGAACACGTGGGTTGCACTAAGCGCGAACCCTCTGCAGCGTGGACTTCGCACACCGTGATTTGATTTTCTCTACCACACACACACACACACACACACACACACACACACACACACACACACACACACACACACACACACACACACACACACACACACACACACACACACACACACACACACACAAAAAAAAAAAAATCCTTGACCATTATACTTCGTTTCTGCTTAAGTCCACACGCAGCCGATGATGCCAGCGCGAGCATGAGGCCCTGAACAGTGTACGAGAGCGCGTGCTTGTCAGGGACTCTGGAAGCCCGGAGCTCGCGCTTGTAGCATGGGCTGCATCTGGAATTGAAGAAGCCATGCAAAACGTTTGTAAACATAATTCTTTTTGTTTTGTTTTTTTGCATTTGCATCGCTTTCGCTACAAGAAGTGACTGGGACTCTAGAAAAACATAAAACATAAAATAAAATAAAATAATATAATAATAAAAAAAAAAAAAAAAAAAAAAATCTTGACATATTTTAAACGTAATAGGTAAAATAGGTTTAAAATTTCGAGGACACTTTCTTCTTGTTGACCAAGTCCCTGGTCTAACCAATAGAGAACCTAAACGGCAAGAGCGTGCAACAACCTTGCGCGATCTTGCCAAGTGTTGGAAATTAATATCCAGGTATGAAGATGTGAAGGCCGCGTCAGTTTACGGGTGTTTCAAGCACAATATTTGAGTGAAAGTCAAGTGCTTCAAAGGATGACAAGGGGTCCCTTGCGCATATTGAGCCAGTCCTACCTCTAGAATTCTATGTAAAGAGGACAACCGCTAAATCACAACTGCCGTTTTAATAGAAAAGAAGAGAAGGAAGCAGGCAGAATTACAAATACACCGAAAAGATGAAGAAATGCTTTTTGCAGCCTCGTCACAAAAAGAGTTAGACTACCTAGCCTTACATTAATTTCAATTTTATTTTGCTTTAAATTTAGCTTCATATCAAAAAAAAAAAAGAAAAAAGACCAGTTATTCTGCCTGGTCCTAGCCTATAGTACAAATGGAAGAAGAGGAGAAAGTGTAAATATATCGAGAGTTGACAGTCAGCGCTGCGTAAGTCTCTCTTTCTTTTTTGTGTATGCTCAATCGAGTGACTGTTTTTGCGGGTGCCCTGTTCCCCGTGTACATCATGAGCAACAAAATTGCCTGAACCTCTGTGTTCACAAGTGTGCTTTCAATTAACCGAGAATTTTGCTGACTGGCAGGCATTGGTTACAGCGTTCAAGTGTGTGTTCGAGCACATTGATTTAAAAAAAAAAAAAAAAAAGAAAGAGGAGCACCTCACCGTGCGAACACAACTCTCTGAAGAGAACCTGAAGCAAATCATCAATACCATCGCGCAATAACTAAGACTGCCTCGGAGAGAAGGTTCTAGTGCTCCGACAAATGCAAGTCCTGGCAGAGGGAAGGACTTTTATCAACCTAGAAGAGCTGGCCCAGGACCCAGTTGGTGCGAGACCTCGCCTTCCACAGATGGTGGCCCAAGGCTCTGCCCTCTCCTCACAACGGTAAGGCGTCGTGTGTGGGTTTATTTAGAAAAATATTCATTTATTATCTCTCATTCTGCACATTTCATGTATTTGCCTTCACATCTATAACGTGAGCACACAGTTCTTTTTGGGACACCCTGCGACCCGGTGTTTCAGACTTCACAGACTCTTCAGATGGAGTATTTTCGTGTATCCTGCTACAGTCTGGATCTCCAGTCCTGATGTGAAGTTCATGCAGTCAAATTTATTCATGACATTAACAAATATTTGTTATTACTGCCTGTTGACCGAACAAAAAATGAACAGCCAATCCACCCAAATATATAAATGATAAGTAAATGCACCCCCAAATTAACTGAAATATGCTCAGAAAATGTTTTCCCGCGTTTTTATCTTCCAGAGGCACCTGTATAAATAATCTAAAAAAAAGAAGAAAAAAAAAGAAAAAATGCAAACATGTTTTTTTTTTTTGTTTTTTTTTTTTTTTGGTGTGTGTAGCCTGATTAAAATAGCATGTCTTCTTGATGCATATTCAAATTCTGAAACAGATTGAAGTCTGTAGTGCATTTTGTTATATGAACAACAATGTTATGTGTATGTGGGCTGGATGAAAAGAAAGTACACAGTGGCGCATGGAGGAACTATGACGATTACGCGAAACAGACGGCAAGAAAGCGACCAATTAGGTAGCCCTAATGTCGAGTAGACTAGGAACTACTGCTTTGTTCTGTTTATATAATAATAATAAAAAAAACAGTTCATGCTTACTTGCAACTTGAATTGACCCTTATCTAGTAAAGAAAGAAAACATCAAATGGCAAGCTATGTCGAAAATTATCATGACATTTTGAAAATGTTAGTCATCTCAGCTACGTTGGATCGTCAGAACATATATACATGTTGCGAGGACGTGCCCATTTGCATGATTTCATGCACTGCAATTAATTTCTATAACAGCAAAATTCCACTTTTCATGCTGCGATGCAAAGTTGCAGCAATCACGCGTATTTTAGGCGACCCACCAGACTGATGACCTTTACATTCAGATTAAAATATATAACACTAAAAACAATAAAGAAAAAAGAAAGAAAAAGAGATGTGGAGTGGGGTGTGTGTGTGTGTGTGTGTGTGTGTGTGTGTGTGTGTGTATGTATGTATGTATGTATGTATATATATATATATATATATATATATATATATATTAATGTAGCTTTTCATTTACTGTTTCATAAAAGTTAAATGAAGCAATTTATTTTTCGTACCTGAAAATAAGAGTGAATTCTAGAACTAAAAAAAAAGCTTTATAGTTACTGGTTTGACTCCTGAATTAGTGCCTATAACCAAATGGAATGCGGAAAATATATTCTCAATTTAGCAATTTCATACGTCTTTTTTTTTTTTTTTTTTGTAAGCTTTGAACCCGAACCGGAACCGAAGCAAACGAATAAACATTTCGGTTAGACACTCTGCTCTTCACTAAAAGCTTAGAAAGGAAGGAAACATTTATATAACAATGATAACAACAATAATAATAAGAGTAATAATGGGAAAAAAAGACACGACCCAAAAAATCAATACAAAGGATGGTATAAGTAATGCATACTTACCACATGTTAAATTTTAAAAAAAGAAGGAAATAATGAATAATTTTTTTTTTTTTTTGTCTTCTTTTATCCAGAGGTTTTGGCGCACGCACAGCACAGCACAGCACAGCACAACACAACACAATGAGAGACCTTTCACAGCACTGCGTATGAGGACACGGTAACACAAACCACGAGCACGTAGAGCGGGACAAGAACGGAAAGTGCCAGAAGAGCACACACACACGACACATATTAATGAATTAATAAGAGGCACAAGTAGAACCTAGTTGGGCGCTACAAAGGACACGGCAAGCACACCTGAGGCCTTGCACAAGCACGAGCACAGCACTGAGCACTGAGCACTGAGCAGGAAGGCACCGGATAGAAGGCACTTGCACCGGAACCACGGCACCACACCACGCGGCACAGCACGCACGGTAAAGCGAAACCATGCGCTCACCTTCGGAAACCACGGAGGGCGCCGCAGAGAAACGAAACTACGTAGAGAGTAGATCGCGACGAAGCGGCGGCGAATGCAGACTAATGACTGGTCTCTCTTCAAGCGAAAACATGCGATGACCACGCATGCTTTAGGATGCACGAAGGAGGAGACGCGCACACTTTCAGAAACCACGTACTGCGACGCACAAACGCAATAAGACGGACAAAATGCGTCGAAAATACATCGCGTGCGAGCAGCGGCAAACACATTGCTACTCACGGCTGCAAAGGTTCTTTATATAAATTTAGAGACCCAGAATCATAAAGTAACACGTGGGAAAGCGCCGAGCTCACCGCAGGGACGACTCGAGACAAAAGCGAGGAAAAAAAAAAAAAAGAAAAATATATATATATATATATATATATAAAAAAAAAAAAAAGTGTATGAGACTGCTAGATAGATGAAAACGCCGTCATAGATTGTAAACAGAACTTGGAAAATAAGTGGCGCCGCCAGGTAATCGGCGCGCAATAGGTTTGCGGAGGCGTGCGTAATTTTTTTTTTTTTTTATATTCCCTATTCATATGACAAGAATGTAAAGTCAAATCAATCAAAAGAACGAAAAAACAAAAACAAAACAAGAACAAATGATTGAATAGTGGCGTCACCTAGCGAACCTAAAGCGAGGCTCGAGTTCGCGAGGCTTTACCTGCGCAGCGCCCTCTGGTTTTAATGGTAAAAGACACAAAAATACAAAATTGACAATGCTACGGGACAGTTGGAAGGTTGGTTTTAGCATATGGGGACGTAGGCTGCCCTTGTATTTGTTTACGTGAGCAAAACGAACGCGAGGGTGGCTGGACCGTCGCGACGAGGTCCCGACGACCACACGCGTCCCTAACGTTGAACAAAGCACGGTTTCGTCATGTGCCAGCAACGTGAAGGCAAGAAGACACGAGAGGCACATAGTTTCGTTTTCGTTGGCTCTGTAGTGTAACAGCCTGCCTGCCTGCCTGCCTGCCTGCTTGCTTGATTGCCTGCCTTCCTTCCTTCCTTCCTTCCACGTGTAGTTTTCGTTCTCCGTCATGGCCTTGTGAGTGAGGTGAACCCGTCCAGAATTCCGAGAGACACGCAGCTGTTGAGAACGAGGGACCTGTTGACCAAGTGAAATTGTGTTTCTCTAAAGGTTGGTCGCGATACGTAAGAATGAAACAGAAACTACACGAAATTTCGATGCCGCTTGCTATGCATGCAGAAAAAAGCTCCGAAAAATATGGTTTTCTTCTTTCAGAACGCGGATAGGCGAAAGAGATAGCTACAACACGTACGTGTATGCAGCACAAGGGCACCTCATTGCGGCTGCAGCGCATTTACTAAGCGGTCGCCGGACACTTTGACGAAAAGGGTCGAGAGAGAATGTTCAGAGCACATAATATTCCAAGAAGGGGCGCCCGTTGCGAGCCAGGTTCATCGAATATATCATGTGAGAAAATAAGAATACCATATTGTGTGAAAACGAAAAGTTTCAGCATGTTATTCGAAGGCTGCAGAAATTCATCAAAGCGCGGGTAAACGGCGGGAGTAATTCTTAACAACCAAGAAATTTTACTTTGACGAAGAGGGTCAAGAAAGAACGTTGAAACCACGAAGCACAGAAGATTCCTAGAACGGGAGCGCGCTTATAACGACACAGTATAACGTGAAAAAGAAACGTTTCGCCATGTTATTCGAAGACTGAAGAAATTCAGACCAAGCGCGGGTAAACGGCGGGAGTAACTACTAAGAACGAAGAAAAAGATTTCAAAAACAAATCGAAGCAGGCTGGAAGTGTTCAAAGAGTGGACAAGAGCACAGGGTAAAAGCACAACGCACAAAGAAAAAAAAAAAAAAAAAAGAAAAAAAAAAAACAACAACAAGAACAAATGAATGATTAGTGGCGTCACCTAGCGAACATAAAGCGAGGCTCGAGTTCTCGAGCCTTTACCTGCGCAGCGCCCTCTGGTTTTAATGGGAAAAGACACAAAATTCAAAACTGACAATGCTACGGGACAGTTGGATGGTTGGTTTTAGCATATGGGGACGTAGGCTGCCCTTGTAGTTGTTTACGTGAGCAAAGCGAACGCGGGGGTGGCTGAACCGTCGAGACGAGGTCCCGACGAGCACACGCGTCGCTAACGTTGAACAAAGCACGCTTTCGTCATGTGCCAGCAACTTGAAGGCAAGAAGACAAGAGAGAGGCACATAGTTTCGTTTTCGTTGGCTCTGTAGTGTAACAGCCTGCCTGCCTGCCTGCCTTCCTGCCTGCCTGCTTGCCTTCCTTCCTTCCTTCCTTCCTTCAACGTGTAGTTTTCGTTCACCGTCATGGCCTTGTGAGTGAGGTGAACCCGTCCATAATTCCGAGAGACACGCAGCTGTTGAGAACGAGGTACATGTTGACCAAGTGAAATTGTGTGTTCTCTAAAGGTTGGTCGCGAAACGTAAGAAATAAAAAGAAACTACGCGAAATTCCGATGTCGCTTGCTATGCATGCATAAAGAAAAGTCCCGAAAATGACGGTTTTCTTTTTTCTCTTCTTTCAGAACGCGGCTAGGCGAAAGAGATAGCTACAACACGTACGTGTATGCAGCACAAGGGCAACTCATTGCGGCTGCAGCGCATTCACTAAGCGGTCGCCGGACACTTTGACGAAAAGGGTCGAGAGAGAATGTTCAGAGCACATGATATTCCAAGAACGGGCGCCCGTTGCGAGCCAGGTTCATCGAATATATCATGTGAGAAAATAAGAATACCATATAGTGTGAAAACGAAAAGTTTCAGCATGTTATTCGAAGGCTGCAGAAATTTATCAAAGCGCGGGTAAACGACGGGAGTAACTCTTAACAACTAAGAAATTTTACTTTGACGAAGATGGTCAAGAAAGAACGTTGAAACCACGAAGCACAGAAGATTCCTAGAACGGGAGCGCGCTTATAACGACACGGTATAACGTGAAAAAGAAACGTTTCGCCATGTTATTCGAAGACTGAAGAAATTCAACTAAGAGCGGGTAAACGGCGGGAGTAACTATTAACAACGAACAAATTTTAATTTCATCAAGAGGGTCAAGAAAGAATGTTCAAACCACGAAGCACAGAATATTCCTAGAACGGGCGCGCAGGTTATAACGAGAACAGAAGAGACATTTCAGCATGTTTTTGGAAAGCTGAAGACATGCAACCGAGCGCGGGTAAACGGCGGGAGTAACTAATAAGAACAAAGAAAAGATGAAAAAAAAAAAAAAAAAAAATCGAAGCAGGCTGGAAGTTTGAAGAGTGGACAAGAGCACAGGGTAAGGCCACAACGCACACAGAACCCCCCCCCCCCCCCCCCAAAAAAAAAAAAAAAAAAAAAAAAAAAAAAATAAGGAGGAGAACAAGGACCGACAACTTGTACAAAAAATAGAAACACCTCGTGTAGGCTCGCGTAGCAGTCAAGTAGGGTCATTCTCTCAAGGTGAAGGATACAGCAAGGGGTACTGCAACAGCACGGTTAACCACAAAATGTTATCCACGATTGAAATGAGCACATGGACCATACGTTTAACCACAAAAACTGTATGTGTGAAAAATAAAAAAAAAAAAAAATTCTTTTGTACCTGTCTGAAAAAAAAAAAACAAGAAAAAACGGAGGATATCCATCTTTTTTCAGATAGTGGACAAACCTCCCGGTCACTGGATGAGCCTCAATAGATCGCAGTGTGGTGGCTGCTCTACTAATTACGACACCACGACAGGTACCTAAGTCGTCTACAGACGATTTGACACCGCAGCGGTTCACACCAAAAACGAGTGCATGGGAGCGTCGCTCGCACCGTTACCTCGGCGAACGACTAATGCCCCCACGTCCACGTGGCGTCGTCGAGCCGGGAATCGCGGCGGCCCGCCGCGATCGACCCGAGAAACTCTAACGTCACCTGTAAACGCTGCAAGTGCGCACGATATCATTGCACTGCTTAGACGGGATTCTGACTTAGAGGCGTTCAGTCGTAATCCCACGGATGGTAGCTTCGCACCACTGGTCTCTCGACCAAGCACATGAACCAAGTGTCCGAACCTGCGGTTCCTCTCGTACTGAGCAGGATTACTATCGCAATGACCAG
>JABSTQ010002490.1:0-62121 GCA_013358835.2 Ixodes persulcatus | reverse complement strand
TGGCAGGCCACAGCAGTGGAGCAAAACTTACGAAAAGTTGTCCCAAATTGCAACGTGGCCAGGTATGAGGCAGGATGTAATGAGGTATACACGTAGCTGCCCGGTTTGTCAGAAGGCGAAACCCCGAGGTGGCCAACCACCAGGTTTAATGCAGTCAGTCGAAAGCAAGTACCCCTGGGAGTGTGTTGCCTGCGACGTTGTCGGTCCCTTTCCCCATAGTCCCCGCGGCAATCAGTATTTGCTAGTAGTGACCGACCATTTCACGAAGTGGGTCGAAATGTTTCCTTTAAGCAAATTAGACTCTAGGAAAATCTGGGACTGTCTTCTCGAGACGTTCGCGCGCTTTGGCTTTGCCGCAACGCTTATTACAGACAACGTTTCTTATTTTGTTAGCAAGGTGTTCGTGGATGCGTGTAAGGCGCTAGGCATACGGCACAAACGGACTTCGCCATACCATCCACAGGCGAATATCACGGAAAGAGTGAACCGTAACCTGAAGCAGATGCTTGTAGCGCATACAGAGCGACACAAAGACTGGGACGCGAAATTGGCGGAAATGGCATTCGCTACCCGCACAACAATCAACCGGTCCACGGGTTTTACTCCGGCTCACTTAACTTTGGGAAAGAGCTCGTGTTTCCCCTGGGAAACGGCCTTCTTTGCACAGATCCTGCAAGCATGCAGCGCACTACCACGCAGTTCGCAGAAGATCTCCGGAAGCGTTTCACGGAGAACCTGCGTGAAGCTCGAGAGAGCCTCGACGTCTCGAGACTGCAGCAGGCAAACCAGTACAACAAGGGGAGGCGAAATCTGCAGTTCAAGGTGGGAGATCTGGTACTGAAGCGAACTCATCCGCTGAGTGATGCTGCTAGAGGCTTCACGGCCTCTTTAGCAAAGAGGTGGGATGGCCCCTACCGTGTTAGTAGGAAGCTCTCCAACCTGTGTTATGAGCTGGTGCATTGCGAATCTGGTGAAGTGTGCGGGTCTATTCATGTCGCCGACCTAAAAGCTTTCTATGAACCCGAGGAGGTAGATGTGTCGCAGGTTCCAGATGGCGACTATCCGGACCACCTCTCGCAAGATTCCACACCGTCTCTGCCGCGGTACAACTTGAGACGGCGGTGAAGATGATCAGGAGTAGCGCGAGCTCCAAGTGCATTATGTTCATTCCCTTTCAGTGTTTTGGGAGGGGAGAAGAGAAAGTAGCCGCGCTCCCGTATGCACAGTGGGGCAGGCATCTTTCGTGTGCGCGGCCACTTATTCCTACCGCGCCATGGCTTATGTTGTTTTTAATTTCTAGTTCCTCGTGCCAGCGAGCGGCGACGCAGCTCCCATCATCAGAAGCTCCCCCCCCCCCCCCCCCCCCCCTTCAGCCGCATCGGTACTGTCCGGAAGTACTGACGTCGGACCCGTGCTCGCCCATCTGAGAAGACCCTGGCTGACCCAGAAGGAAGGCCCCCCAAGACCATCTAAGACGTCCGTGGTTTTCGTTTTTGGAAGGGGGGAGATGTGTGTGCAACCTGGAGATTCTAGCGGTTGGCCCAGGTTGCCCCTCCGACGATCATGAGTGGTCATCTTGACCACGAGGGGGCCAAGGGCAACTGGCCACGCGAGCGGCGCTCCGCCGCTGATAAAGGGCCGTGGCAGCGTATGCGCGGGGGCTGTTGGGATCGCGCCGCAGGCGATAGCGGTCATTAAATGTTTACGTGTTGTTGAACCGGTGTGCTCTGTCATTCCTCGAGACGGGTAGCAGCAAGGGAAATTCCACAAGAGTTAACAACGAGAGGAATACGGTATGTTGGAACTCTGAGGGAAAATCGGCTGAGAGACTGCAAACTCCAGGAGGAGAAGGCGTTGGGGGGCGGATTCATGATGTAGTTGATGTCGATGATGGTGGAGCCTCCCGTTCCGCTCGAGGAACAAAGTCTGCCGTTGTAGACCTGGAATCGGAGACAGGCTCGAAGTGGTTGAAGGTTGAGTTGGTGACCAAAGATGTTCGCGCTGAACAGGTAATGCTGGTAGGCGCTGACTCAGGCCGAGAGCAGCGTTGCGACACCGGGTCGACACTCCAGGCAAGCACCTGTATTAAAAAAAGGAACGGGTTCATGAACGTCCGCATCGCTGCTGCGCTGCACTGCCCATTGACGATAACAGGCCTTTGGGGGGGGGGGGGGGGGGGGCGGATCCGTGAGGTAGTTGAAGTCGATGATGGTGGAGCATCCCGTTCCGCTCGAGGAACAAAGTCTGCCATTGTAGACCAGGAATCGGAGAAAGGCACGAAGTGGTTGAAGATTGAGTTGGTGAACAAAGATGTTCGCTCTGAACAGGTAATGCTGGTAGGCGCTGGCTCAGGCCGAGGGCAGCGTTGCGTCACCGGGTCGACACTCCAGGCAAGCACCTGTATTAAAAATAGGAACGGGTTCATGGACGTCCGCATCGTTGCTGCACTGCACTGCCCACTGACGGTAACAGGCCTTGGGGGGTGGATCACTGATCTCAATGACAATTACTGGATCGCGTTTGCCTGCTCCGCGAATGCGGCCACTGGCGGCCATCGTTTTGGTAGCGTTATATCACCTCTAGCCAATGTAAAGCCGCTGCAGCCACTATCATCCATCCATGGCAGACAGCGTTGTGGAAGTTTTGGTGGCAAGCTGCGATAAAATAGCGTGGGTGATAATTCGTGCTTGATATAAATTGTTTGACGAAACATATCTTTGAAACCCTGCGTGAGCGGTAGCCCGATCTTTGAGGACCCGGCGAAAGTTATTCAAAAGCACAGCAACGGGGAAAATCAGCACAGCACGCATCAAAAGTGGCATCGAAAGATAATCAAAAGCAGACGCCGGTACGGAGTCTGCTTTTGATGCGAGCTGCTCTGCTTTCCCTCGGTGCTGCGCTTTCGTAGAACTTTCGCCGGGTCCTCAAAGATGAGGCTACCGTTCACACCGGGTTTCAAGAATCTGCTTCGTCGAACAACTTCAATCAAGCACGAAATGTCACCCACGGTACAGTGTACTAGATCTACGGCTATTTTATGGCAGCCTGCCGCCGTTGTGCTGTCCTCCATATTACTATGATGGCTAGAGATGATATAACTCTACCAAAAAGATAACCGACCGTGGCCGCATTCCCGACCATAGGCGGAGCTAGTCAAACGCGATCCAGCAAATAGACATGGAAATCAGTGGGGCGGATCCATGATGTAGTTGATGTTGATGATGGTGGAGCATCCCGTTCCGCTCGAGGAACAAAGTCTGCCGTTGTAGACCAGGAATCGGAGACAGGCTCGAAGTGGTTGAAGCTTGAGGTGGTGACCAAAGATGTTCACGCTGAACAGGTAATGCTGGCAGGCGCTGGCTCAGGCTGAGGGCATCGTTGAGACACCGGGTCGACACTCAAGGCAAGCACCTGTATTAAAAATAGGAACGGGTTCATGGACGTCCGCATCGTTGCTGCGCTGCACTGCCCACTCCGCAACTGGGACAAGCAGGCAAAATTGGTTTTCTGTTCTTTACTTTAGAAGTGTCAGGGGGCAACTTCCATAAACGTTTGACCGAACTCCTAAAATTTTTGCACCCCCCCCCCCCATTTAAGGAACATATACTTGATGGGAAGCTGAAGCGGTTTTGTATTTGAGGAAACACATTTAAATCTTCTTTCTTTTGACCTCCAGGATCTCAAATATCAAAATTATTTTTTAATTTGGTTAATCCGGCTCCATAGAATCATTTCTAAATTATCGCTGAAGGAACTCTTTACCAGAGAGTGACGCCACAAAAGGAGCTTTCGAAATCTCCGTTCACGCATCTTCAGCGCCTATCAAAGCTGTGCACGCACGCGCTATTTTCAAAAAGGGCAGAAAAAGACACGACGACTGGTGCCAGTGCGGGAGAATACACCTAGAAACCTTGCGATTGGACACGCGGCCTTCAAGCGACACACGCTTGGCGGCCGAAAGATCCTCTTACGACGTCACTACTGGTCGGATGTTTTTTTTTTTGTGTTTTCTCACGTTTAGTTATTGCTTTGGGGAAAACGAACGTGATATTCAGATTCACGGGATAATACTACGCTAGAATCAACCTTCATCTAGTTTTCTGAAAGAAGTCTTGCACTTCCCTTTGTGGGGACCCGCTTTGCCGCCGCCCTGATTGTTACCAGACGCCGGCGTCCGAGAGCGGCTCAAGGACGAGCCGTCGGCTCCCTCGGTGGCCGATCGCAGCTGGTCGTGCAAGGCTGGTGGCGGCGGCGGACGTCCTCGGACCCCCCTTCAAAGGAGCCCGACCCCCGAGGGCCTGGACGGCGTGAATAGGGAGCCGGCAGGACACCCACGTCGGGATGAAGGAACCCGTCGGCCTGGCGCCGGGAAACTAGGCGAGCGAGGGGAAGACCGGCGGTGCTCGCGGGGTCGGTGGGGACGGGGGGTGGAGGGCGTTTCCTTGGGAAACGCCCGAGTGTTCGCAACACTAGACTGCACCAGGGGGTTTTTGCAGATTTAAATCGTTCCTGCCGATATCGAGAAGACTGCTTTCACTTGCCATCGTGGGTTATTTGAGTCTAGTCGCCTTCCCTTCGGACTGTCCAACTCGCCGGGAAGCTTTCAGTGACTGATGGACATCGTTTTGGGGGACGCCAGGTTTAATTTTGCAATGACCTACATGGATGATGTTGTGGTCTTCTCCAAGTAATTCAGCGAACATCTCGTTCACCTTGAGGATCATCCTCGGACGAATGAGGGACGCGGGGTTCACGATTAACCCGAAGACGGTACAGCTCGCATCTCCAAAAATCTATCTCCTGGGGTTCGTTGTCGATGAAGGTTCCCTCATCGACAACGAACCCCAGGAGATAGATAGATGACGAGAAGTTAAAGGCCATCCTTGATTTCCCTCGGCCGCGGGACGTGAAGAGCCTTCAAAGGTTTCTAGGAATGATTGGGTTTTATTGCCATTTTATTCCGAACTGTGCAGAGCTAGCCCGCCCGCTTAACCAGCTCCTGCGCAAAGGCTCGAAGTACGTCTGGCAACGAGAACAGAAGGTGTCGTTCATCTCTCTCACTTGCGCGATCGCGGCGACTGCCAGTTTGCGACTGCCGGATTTAAACCTGCCGTTCGTGGTACAAACCGACGCCAGCGATTACGGCGTGGGAGCGGTCTTGTTGCAAGAGCACGACGGCCAATTAAGGCCAGTCTCCTTCGCGAGCCGCACACTCACGCCGACGGAACGCAACTGCAGCACCACCGAACGAGAGGGAGTGGCAATTATGTATGCCCTGCATAAGTTCGATCTCTACCTAGATGGCGCTGTCTTTACCACCAGAACTGATCACAGCGCTCTCGCCTGGATTCAGAGGCTAAAGCAATAAGCCGGCAGACAGTCCCGCTTGGAGCTCACTCTGCAGCGCTATGCCTACAAGATAAAGGATCGCAGAGGCACAGCGAACAAGGTCGCGGACGCATTGTCGCGTGCACCCGTGGAGGCTGACCCGGGGGAACTGCCTCGGGAAACCCTCCCCTCACGAGAGCAAGCTTGCGGGAATGCAAAGGAAACGGGCGAGGAGGAGAGAGCGCCCGGTCAAGCGCCGGGAACTGGTTCCAGGGGAGCCATCCACGCGGAGAAAAAGACTCGCGGGAATGTGAGCGGTGGCGGAAAAGGTGATACCCCGCCTTGTGCGGCTGTGGGTGATGCCACAAATGAACAGATGAGCGCTTGGGGTACTGTTCTGGGCGGGGAAGATTTGTTGGAAGCCCAGAGAACAGATTGTTTCTGTCAGCGAGTGTCGGAAGAGCTAACGGGTAATGCAGCAGACGCTGGGAACGCTGGCACAGGACAGCGGGTGTCAGAAACGCTGGCGGGTAATGCAGCGGACACTGGGAACGCAGGTGCGAGGGTCGATAGAAAGATCGATTCCTATCTGTTGGGTGAAAACAACTTGTTGCTCAGGTACATCCCCGAAAAGTACGAGCACGAGGGAGACCCATCCCCCTTCAAAATCGTCGTTCCGCGGGAGCTGAGGCGGACACTAATCAGGTATTTTCATGACTCGGCCCTGGCAGGCCACGGGAGTGGCAAGAAGACTTACGAAAAGTTGTGTCGTGTCGTGGCCTAGCCGTCAATGAGGAGGGAGGTTCTTCGGTATGCCCGCAGCTGTCCAGCGTGCCAAGTGGCGAAGCCCCGGGGAGGGAAGGCCCCCGGCCTGATGCAACCTGTCATCAGCCGGGAGACGGGAGACGGTTGCGTGTGACATAATCGGACCACTGCCCCGAAGTCCACGCGTAAACCAGTACCTACTCGTCGTCACGGACCATTTCTCGAAGTGGGTGGAGCTTTTCCCACTCAGGAAGCTAGTGTCTGCAAGAATCTGGGAACGACTGTTAGAGACATTTTGTTGCTACGGTTTCCCTGCTTCTCTGATCATGAATAACGCGTCGGTGTTCACAAGTAAGGTCTTTGTGGACTCGTGCCGGTCACTCAATACCCAGCACAAGCGAACAACGCCTTACCACCCACAGGCGAACATCACCGAGCGGGAGAACCGGAACGTGAAGGCGATGCTGGTGACACTCACCGGTAAGCATAAGGATTGGGACGCGAACATATCCGAGCTCTGGTTTGCAACCCGAACGACGGTAAATCGATCGGTTGGACTGACACCCGCGTACCTGAACTTGGAAAAGGAGCTGACGTATCCCCTGGAAAACGGATTCTGAGAGTGTGGGCGGGCTGACCCCGCCCCATCTCTCGCTACGCATTGGAGCTCCGCGGCTGACTCGGGGACGCCCCCCGCACGGCCAGGGAGAACCTCGACGCTACCCGGCAGGAGCAGGCCGCCCAGTACGACAAAAAGCACCGCCATCTGGTTTACGCCGTTGGGGATCTGGTCCTTAGGCGAACACACCCTCTCAGCAACGCGGCGCAAAGTTTTGCGGCGTCGCTGGCACACAGGTGGGAAGGGCCGTACCGGGTCGCGGCACGACTGTCACGTTTGACCTACCGACTTGCTCGCCTGGACACGGGCGAAGAGTCCGGCTCGGTGCACGTGGGCGACTTGAAGACCTACTGCCTCCGCGATCCCGTCGATACTGACGGGGAGGCAGGCGGTACAAGCAACGCTGGGGAAAATCCCCGGAGATACAATCTCAGGGCCAAAAGGCGGTAGTGTATCGCATCCATTAACCACCTCTTTTTCCCACACAGAATGTCTGCCACTGGCGGTGCACGGGGCCGACCCCACCGCAGCGAACGCCAAACTAAGCCCTGGACGACAGAGCGGGTTTACTACCCCCGCTCGCGGTCCAGGGCTGGTCGCGGGTCCTGGAACCGAAGGGACGACAATCGAACGCCAGAGGACTTCAGGCGCGTCCGGTCGGGCCGGGGAGGGCGCTCAAGCTCCCACTCCGCGCAACCGCCTCCGGCTGGGCCTAAACCCCCGGAGGAGCCTAAGAAGAAGATGCGGTCGGCTGCCACGTGGACGGTGGTCTCCGGGAGGGGGGACCAGTACCGCCCCTCCCGCGGGGCCAAACCGTCTGAGGTGAGGCCACCTTTCCGTGACTTGACCCTGACGGACCGGGACGACGAGCCGCCAGCCGTCTACACGGCGGAGGAGGAGGTGGCCCTTTGTCCGGTCTGCCACGTCTGGGTGGTTTGTCAGGAGGCCCACACCAGGGGCAAGCTCCACACGGAGAGGGATCAGCGGAACAAAAACGCAGCGGCTGCGGCCGCTGCCAACGAGGGGGACATCGAGACGGCCCTCAAGCTGCTACGGAGGGAGCGGCCAGAGCTTCTGATTCCGGCCCCAGTGTTGGTGCCCCCTACCGCGCCGATCCCGCGGGTCCTGGAGCTCCCGCCACTGAGGCAGTCCGAGCCAGTCCGGCCTGACGAGTTCATCGGCCCCTCCCCAGCGGACTCATCTGCCACCGGGCCCGGAGGGCCTATCACTCGGACCCCGCCGTCGCCGTCCTTAATGGACGTTGTCCTGGACTCTTTCTTGGCGGCGTCGGAGTCTGAGGATTGAGGGGGGGGGGGGGAGTACCCACTCTGCCGCCGCCTGATTGTAACCAGACGCCGGCGCCCAAGGGCGGCTCAAGGGCGAGCCGTCGGCACCCTCGGTGGCCGATCGGAGCAGGTCGTGGCCGGCTGGTGGCAGCGGCGGACGTCCTCGCCCCCCCCCCCCCCCCCCTCCTTCAAAGGAGCCCGACCCCCGAGGGCCTGGACGAGTGAATAGGGAGCCGGCAGGACACCCACGTTGGGATGAAGGCACCCGTCGGCCTGGCGCCGGGAAACAAGGGGTGCGAGGGAAAGACCGGCAGTGCTCGCGGGGTCGGTGGGGAGGGGGGTGGTTCGACGGACTGCATGCTGGACGGACGTGTGAATCGTGGGGGCGACCAGGACAGACAAGACAACTCATCAATTTGAGTCATTAAATGTTTATATCGAAAGTGGTGTTGTGTCACTCGGGGTGGGGGCAGCTGTACGGGGATAACCCCACACCTTTAATACGCCGACTCATCATTACAATTAGCTCTTGATACTATGCCCTCCTGGCCACATAACTCACGTGCGAAGACCGCGTAAGTGTGGCTTTTACGGCTTTTTTTTAAATTTGTAAACCATACAAAAACACCCTGTAGAATGTCCCCTAACACGATATGAACGTATGGTTCCTTCCCCGCTTGCATCGTTCGGGAGAGACTCGTGGACATCCAGCGTTCCATTGGAACGCTGGATGTCCGCGAGTCTCTACATCAGCGAGTGGTTTTAAATAAGCATGACGTTTGCACACCAGTAAGCTGTCGTCCGAGGTCCTCAAGGAGAACTAATGGCAGTGGCGAAATGTAGTGACGTGGTAAATTTGGTAAAAAGTATTTATTTCTAGAAGAATTGCACGCAGCGAGGCTAAACTTTTCTTAAAAAATGATAGTTATAAATTCAATACTGAACAAAGGTGTCCCTTGGGTCGTCAGACCAAACTCCCACTCTTGCCGCTCAGGAGTTCCTAACTTGTCCGTAGAGGATCAGCACAACCGAGATTTGTGCTACGAGTGCACCTGCAATGTAAAAATTAAACAAGCATGAGATGAAAATGAAATACATTTACAATTCTCTGTAATGCGATATTAGAGCGCAGCTCTTGAGGAGGGGGATAGGAGGGTATACCCCTCCTTCCCCTCCCATGCTCCTCTTTCGCTGCCTTCCATTTAGCGGAAACTTTCCCTAAATTTAGCGGAAAGATTTCCCTACTAAATTTAGTGGAACAAAAGGACACTGACACCCCCAAAATGTATTTTTTTAATTTTTGCAAGGCGATTTATTATGGTGGCAGAACACTTCCCAATCAATATTTTGCAGGAGCGTCACGTATATTTTTAATAAAGTAAAAAAAACGCAACTGCTCGATACCGAAACCGAAGCTGGACTGGGGAGGAAGAAGAAATATAGGTGGCGGAAGTCACGTGGCTGTAGTACGTTTTTCTCCCAAACAACGCATTTGCAGCTTTTTAGAAGCCCCAAAAATGGGTATCATATTTCTTTACTAGTTTTAGTATTGTGTGCGTGCCTTCGATGACCTGCGACTTTGATTATAGTTGGTGGTTGTGTCTAAACCTTAGAAAACGGCTCGTGACCACGGAGAAGAGAGTGAGCGCGACTCAAACCGGCCAATTCTCGATCGGCGGTTTTCGGACGGAAAGAAACCGAATTTCGAGCTGCAAATTCTGTTCTGGGTAGTTTGGCTCTCATATGTCACGTACAACTAAAAACCTCGGTTAGCATAAATACCCAGTCGGTGTCCCTTTAAGTTTCCCCGCTAAATTTAGCGGGGAAAATGACGTCACATGACTTCGTGTGAGGTCACCCCAAGGAGGTTATATTAAGATATAGCCTTAAAATATAACCTCATTTGGTCACCCATAAACAAATTCAGTTTCTCCGCTAGATTTAGCGAACAAATTAACCTCATGGAGAAATCGTGCAACCATCCTCTGCTGCGCTGTCCTCACGCAACGCATCAGAGGCTGGTTGCACTATTTCTCCACGGGGCGCGGTGCCGTCGGGGCCGAGATGCGCTCCGATGGCTAACCGAAACTTAAAATCCCGTCGAATTTGTGTGGATTTTCAGAAAGCCGTAAAATGCTTCGCGTGCCTTCCATCGTTCTGCAATTTGCTGATTTAGTATTTTTGGATGATGCTGAGCAATATTTTAATTAAAACCATGTCCTTAAACACAATTAAAAAAATTAATTATGCATAATTAATTAACAATATAATGATCCTGGACTTTAATAATTTTCCTAAAGAGGCCCCTGGCCCAGGACCAAAACGACACAAGCTTTTTTTTTTTGTTGGGACGCATAGTTTTTGTAATATCGATTTTGTCCACCTTTCATGAAACAGCCTGTATAAATCTTTGCAGAGCTGACAATGTGCAAGTTCCTGTTTTTTTTTTTTATATTTCACATCTCCCGACTGCTGGCCGCAATAGGTACGGTACATAAGATTGATGACAAAAACGTAACAGAATGATTATTTTAAGAATTTATTAGGGTATAGCACGAACGAAGCCATCTGCGGGAAGTTATTTCTGTGACACGTCGAACCTACATCCGCGAACTTTAAGATCACATGTTAATCATGTCTGCAGACTCTTTTTGTAATTGGAACTCCACCCAACTCCAGATTTGAATATGTCTTTTGCATTTAAGGCTTAGTAGTGATTTTGCTGTTTTACTTAAGGAATAAGTAAGAAGAATGCTTACTTTGAGTGGCATACATAACACCTGGTGGCACGAGGGCTCCCCTGTCGTGACGCTAATCAAAAGTCACATGCAGGGAGATACTGCAATGCTATTTTTGCTGCGATTACCTCCCCCATGGTCCTGGCCAGACCACACAAGAAGATTAAGTCCAAGCTTGTGGCCACTAGGATCTCCAGATCTTCAGGCACCCAAGTAGCTGAAAATAAAAAACAAATCGCACTCAAGTACTTGGCAGGGATACATTACTATGGCTAGCACATTCTTTCGTGATAAGCACATGGATCCTTTTATTTTAATACTTTGTACTTGTACTTATAAAAAAAACCTCCTTTACTGCCACAGCCATAGTCCCCCCCCCCCCCCCCCCCCCCCCCCCGAGGACAGGGCCATGTAGGCCTTGAAATGGTGGGTGCCTAATTAAGGCAAATGATTAACTGCGTTCTTTTAACTATCATCAGAGATGGCAGAATTACTTTTGAAAAGTAATTAAATTACATACTAATTACTTTTCTGGAAATTGTAAACATGTAATTAAATTACATTACAAATCAGCGCAAACTAAAAATAATGACATCACAGTACAATTACTTTCCAAAATTAATGAAATTACTTTGACATTACTTTTAATACCTTCAGGCAGTAGTTCGTGCTCATTTTATTTAACGTATATATACCAAAACTCAGGTCTTGCTGTTTACACCGCAACAGCCTTACGCGCCCCAAAGTGAACCATACTGAACAGTCGGTCTGCTGGCGCACACGTCTTAAGTGTTTAACGTGATGAATAACTTTTTTTAGATGTGACTCAAAGACAGTGGACTCATCGGTTTTGCTGTTCATTCAACGGTGAAAGTCCTTACTAAATGAATGATATGTTTGCGTCTTCCTGATTTAGACGAAGTTATAGTCCGTGTCAGTCTGTTAAGTCGGCCACGGGAGCTCATTCTTACAAGGAGTCGTCACGTGAAACGTTTCCCTTCTGCCTGAGACGCAGTATAATCCTATCGTCCCAAGCGCACTAGTTGGCGTATTCCCGGTCATTCCTCTCAGGGAGTGTTGTTGCCAAACACCTGGAGAGCCCATGTTTTCGTGCATTGTCGCACAAAGTGGCTAAATAATTGCTAAGCAGAAGTGTCGCCAGTTGAGGAAAGGAATGACGCGAGCTTCCTAAACGGGAGGCGATATTAGCTTGTATGCTTATTCCCGAATAAACTTCCCAAGGGAAGGCAGCGAGGCATACCGCGAGCGGCACCTGCTTTGCTCGAGGACGCACAAAACGTTCTGGGGCATTGACAATGCATTCGGAATTGACAATTTGTTCCGGTCGTTTGTTGTTCACAATGGTCGAAGCGTATACGGTTTGACCTTGCTTGGCGAAAGTACAAAAACACTGAGGATTTGCATGTCCTGTCCTCTCATGTTTTAAAATGTGTTGACCTCACTGCTGATGTGCCTTTCGCCTTGTAGCCTAAGAGTCGTTCATCCCTAAGCTGACAGTGCGGTGAAAGCTACGTGCTCGTTGGAACAGTCACACGTCTATCTTTCGCCACGTAGGGACGCACTCGTTCACACCCACGCGCAAAGAAAGGGACGGGTCAGGTGACTAAAGGGTGGTTGATCATGATGTAAAAAACCCGAGACTGTGGTAAAAGCAGGGAACCTTGGTCAAAGAAGAAAGACAGGGGGAAAGAACGTCGTTTCTCGGGTTTTCTACATCATAATCAACATCCACCAGCTCGCCTGCGCACTCTCTGTTTTTTTTTTATTTAAAGGGAAGTGTTTGATTAGTTCTGGTTAGCTCGCAGCTCCCACCGCAGAGTCAAGTTAGGGATGAACGAAGTACGGTATCGTCGTGATAACGTGACGCCGTGAATTTTTTTTTGGCTGGAGTTCAAAAGCCGTGGCCATCCAGCGATGTCTACACGTAAGCTTTTCTCCTTCGCCTTTCCAGCCCACCTTTGTGCGTATGTTTAGCTCTTCGTACGAGGCTTTGCACTCATCTGGTCGTGTTTTATTTCCTCTGATATCTCTTTCACAACATTTCACCATGCAAATTAATTTTTTACTTCTTTTGTAAAGCTTGCAAACGAACTTTCTACTTTGGCACAAAAGTAATTTTAAACGTAGTGAGTATGTTTTGTCGAAATTACTACCTAAAAGTAATGCATTACATTACTACATTACCAGCATGGAGAAGTAATTGATTACATTACTCATTACCACAAAACGTACTTTAAATACTGTAATGTCATAACAATAATGTCAGTACTGCCATCTCTGACCCTCATTCGCCCGAACCTGAGAGAGTTCTGTCGAATATTCACATTCAACTGTAAAGACTATAAAAAAAACTACTGAAATGGAAGGATATTTCAACCCTCATGCTCAACGAGTGTCAAGTGGGGATACAACTCCAGGTCATACACTCACTGATCATGAGGGTAGAGTATACCAGCCAGCAAAGAGCAGATGTCTGCATAGAAAGATTTTAGCTGGCGCAGCAAGAGGCTAACCCATAAAAATGGGTGCTACTCTGAGCAAAATGACAAAAAAGCATCGATCTCGACTTCGCACTAACAGTGGCCCACAGTATCTATTTTACTGACTAAAAGGTACTCAATCATTATTTTCAGGTAGCAAATCAAACTAAATATTCTTCCCGGCTTGCTTTTTAGGAAAATATCTAAATTTACATGAACTATTAAGACAACTGCTAAAAAAAAGGCAATGGCGAAACCAACAATCGAATTTGCCTGCTCTCCAGTAGCACGGCATCTATGGCAGGCAGACCTGGAGAATGAGCGAGCAATCTAAAGAAAACAGGGTACGTCCTATGTATATTTGTTTTCGTGCTGCAGAGCAAGTGCTGGAAGGAGACTTCACGGCATACATTTTTCACTACCAAATTTCTTGCAATCAGTTGAGAACAAGTTCGAGCAGTGAATTTGTCCTGGCCACTGGCATAACGTTTTAGTGTAGCTCGTGGAGACTAAAATAAATTTGTAAATAAAAACAAGGAAGACCAACCTTCATTAAAATATCTGCAACTTTGGCAAAGAACAGTTATATTGACAAAAATATGTAGCATACATTTGAACTGCGTCTATTCGTGTGCTCAACCAATTTTGAGGCTAATCAGCGACAATAGAAAGAACACGCCAGAGTATCATTAAGGAAAAAACAAAGAGGATGGATACCAACAACAGGAAAATTTAGGACCACGGGCAGGAAACTCTGGTGAGGCTCTCGGAGTGACTCCCTGCAATGGGCCTGCGAAGACCGCAGAACAAGATCCGGTCAGACATTGCAGCCGTAAGGTGCTTCATACCATAAAGTTCCAGAAGCCGCTGCAATGGGAAGTAAAGCGCATTTCATTTCTCTGCAAAGCGGAGAGTTTAATAGCTAGCATGCATTCGTTAGGTGATACTGTCATGAATGCGCCGACTTTTCAATGCAGCACTATACCACCAAATCGTTAACCGTGCCTTGCAACACTAAAAACCGGAAGCATTATTTTGAACTATATCAGCTTAAAGTTAACCACGGCAGAAGCTTCAAGCCATCCTTGCGAATTCAATGCAGAAAGCAAGCCATCTGACCTTGTAGTTCGACGCCATGGTAGTCGAGCTTATAATCACGCGTCGCACTGTTTTTGCTGGAATGGCTTGTAGTGTCAAAAATGGCCCAGCTTAAAGAGATACCAAGTATAGACATCTGTGAGTGGGGTCCTGGCCTAGTCTTCAGCTACATTGCGAAGTAGGTATTCAGACGTTCCAACAGGGATGTTTGCTGCCTCTATGTCCTCCCAGAAACTAGTATAGGTCTACTTCTTTCTGTCTGTATCCGTCTATCTTGGAGACGCCAGTAGATGAAGGTCCATCATTTGACTGATATTTTAACTTACTTGTTTTCATATGCGCATCAGAAATGGATGTAATCCAACAGCGTCTGTCTTTTTCGGAGAACGGTGTTGGTCTTCATGGATTCGTGGATCCGGTGGTCGCCGAGTACTCAATCGAAATTTGAAATAAAAGCACTACTATCATTAGAGTATTCGAACGATCAGATGTGAAACGCAGACATCCTCCTACGGAGTCATGCAAAGCGAAGTTGTATATTTCTGCGATGCATTGTTTGTTTGTATATTGCAATGTAACTGGACTCCCTTTCGTCAAAGCTTTTGCTGTGCTTTTAAGAAAGTTACCCAGAATAAAATTATTATCTAAATATTACGCACTGATTTTGTATTGTTGGCTTGCCGCCGGCCGCAACACGTTACGACTAATGAGGGCAACATATTTTGGCTTTTATTTATAGTGTGAGCGTCTGTATTGTATATCAATTATGTATATCATACGTCTGTAGTGGGCATGATGGCATAGGAGCCAAGGGCCCGAAGGCGTATATATAACGAAGTGAAAAACTCACGCCGAAAAACAACAAACAGCGGAGGTTTAATCGACAGTTTCGCCGAGAGACTCGGCTTCGTCAGAAGATGACTTACAAGTCAGGAGATGACCTCTAAGTCATCTCCTGACGAAGCCGCGTCTCTCGGCGAAACTGTCGATTAAGCTTCCGCTGTTTGTTGTTCTTCACCGTGAGTTTTTCACTTCGTTATCTATATATATATATATATATATATATGTATATATATATGAATGATCTATTTCAATTAATATTGCAGGGGCTTCTGACGTCGGTTGTCTGCCACCTTACTCAATTGAAACAAAATTACCCTTTTTTATTTCTATCACGTTCGCAAAATTAAACAAAGAAACTGTTTTTCGTTCATGAATAATTTTTGCATATTTAAGGCACAAATAATCTGTCCGATATAAGTGGCATGCAGTTTGCCGGTCATAATAATCTTTAATTTAAGATCAGTATTTTTTAAACTTACACCATCTCCAAAACAAATATAAAACGAGTCTAGATATCTAGTTTTATAGTTATAAATTAGATACAATTATTCATTCATTTAGCGGGACACATACCCTTATGTGAGAAAGGTTCGTAGCATGAACAATCCATCGACAAAATGGTACTAGTGTCATGGTCGACTAACGTAGAAGTTTGGGCTAGTTGGTAAGTAGACATGATAAAAAGTGAAAGCCGTTTACAACTCCCTGTAACGCCGAATTGGAGCGCAGCTCTTGAGAAGGAGGAGGGAAGGGTACTGAGGGGAGGGTATACCCCGTCTCCCTTCTCCTCCCTTGCGATCCTGCCTGCTACTTCTCCTCCTCTCTTCCCCTCCTCCTCCTCCTCTACCCCCTCCTTCTCCTTCACCTTCTCCTCATCCTCCCTTCTCGTCCCCTCACGGGGGTCACGTGACCTCGGGGGGGGGGGGGGGGGGTTCACGTGACCTGAAGAATCACGTGACCAGGGGCGGTCACGTGACCTGGGGCGGTCACGTGACCTGGGGGGTAGCGTGACCGCCCCAGGTTGCCCCTGGTTGCCCCAGGTTGACTCAGGTTGCGTGCAACGCGCGGTTACGCCGACGGTGACGCCGACGCCGCTCAAGCCGGAAACGGGCGCCTAAGAGCTGCGCTCTAAAACAAAACATCGCAAAGACAATGACTAAGTAGAAGAAACCACAGCGCTGTGTCCTGTGGTTTCTTCTACTTCGTCCTTGTCTTTGCGCTGTTTTGTTTTTATCATGGTCGACGTGTCGAACTTAATACAACATAGACAAGAACTGGAACTGTCATTTGGATGTCGGAGTAATTACATTCATATAATTAAATGCCTTCACCTACCAGAACTTTGTGACAACCCTAGCCTGGATAAGGCACTATAATATTTGGTGTACATTTTGGGTATCATATTTTAGCAGTGTCAAGTGCGTATCTGATTTATTTATTTATTTATTTAGTATACCCTCAGGGCCAAAGGCATTATAGAGGGGAGTGGTAACAATCAAGAAGAAATTAAACAAACAGAGTACAGCAAAAATGGTAATACAAATAAACAAAAAATGGCATATAATCATGCAATGTTAGCTAAGGCGCTCTTGGAGTGATGGGAGTCTTCGATAGTGGCTATTGAAGCAGGAAGGCGATTCCACTCGTCAGATGTGCGTGGCAGAAATGACTGAAAGAAAGCGTTAGTTCTGGCTGATGGAATTCCAACCTTATTAGCATGATCAAACCGAGGTGAGATGTACTGAGGAGTTAAAATAAGTTCGTCGTGCAGATGTGAATGGTAAAACAATTTATGAAAGAGACTGAGACGAAAAGCTTTACGGCGAGATGCGAGAGATGGCAGGCTGAGGCTAGACTTCATTGAATTTATGCTCGCGGTTCGGTTATAGTTAGAAAGTATAAAACGAACAGAATTATTTTGGACCATTTCGAGTGAGTTTATTAGGTTTTCTTGGCTGGGATCCCAAACTGACGCGGCGTATTCCAATTTAGAGCGGATTAGCGTGGTGTAAAGCAGTAGTTTTAATGACGAAGATGCTCGGGCAAAATTACGTCGAAGGTATCCCAACATCCGGTTAGCATTATTAATCACGTATGTGGTATGGGCGGTCCATGTCAGATCATGAGAAATATGAATGCCAAGATACTTGTAAGAGGATACAGGGTCGAGGGGTATGTTATTAAGGCAGCATTTTGGCAATTGGCAAGGTTTTCTGGACACATGCATTAGTTTACACTTGTTAATATTTAATTCCATGCGCCATGCTTCGCACCAGACAGGGATAGCGTTAAGGTCAGATTGAAGGCAGATTATGTCATTATCGCAAGTTATTTCACGAAAAAGTACGCAGTCATCAGCAAACAAGTGAATGTGGGAGGAAACAGTTGACGCGAGATCATTAATGTAAATTAGAAAAAGAAGAGGACCAAGCACCGAGCCTTGCGGTACACCAGAGTGGACACTGCGCGGCTCGGATGTTAGATCGTTAGCTGAAACAAATTGTGAACGGTTAATAAGAAAGAATTCAAGCCACGTGAGAAGTTTGTGATCAAGGTTTAGTTGACGCAGTTTATAGAGCAGCAGCTTATGACAGACCTTATCGAATGCTTTGGAAAAATCTAAAAATATGCAATCTGCTGATGATGAGTGGTCGAGGATGATATTCATTTTATGCATGAAGGACACCAGTTGTGTTTCACAGGAGTAAGTTTTTCGAAAACCGTGTTGCGCGAATGTAAAAAATGAATTCGATTCGAGAAAGTTAGCAAGATTGGAAAACAGAATATGTTCAAGAATTTTACAGGGGATACTGGTGAGTGATATGGGTCGGTAGTTGAGTGCAGAGGTCTTGTTACCTGATTTGTGGAGTGGAATCACCTTCCCGACTTTCCATTCCGCGGGTAGAAAACCATTGTCGAGTGACTGCTGAAAGATCTTTGTTAGTATGATGGAGGAATAAACACTTGTGCTTTTTAAGAATTTTGGATTGACTAGATCACAACCAGGGGCAGAAGAAGGCTTTAATGATCTAAGTAGGTGTTCTACCCCAGCTGGCTCAATCAATATGGGAAACATTACTGCGTAATCGTACGAATGAACGAAGGGTAGAGAGGGATCCGCAGATTCTGAAAAGTTGCGTATAAAACATTCATTAAGAGTGGACGCGCACAGATTAGATGGGATTACATTATCAGTATCGTCGATGAGGATTATTTTATTATCATCTTTCGGATTTATAACGCGCCAGAACTTTTTAGTGTCGGTTGTTAGCATTAAAGGTAACGTTTGCTGTTGAAATTCTTCCTTGGCTTTTTTTTACTGCTGAGACTGCTGGAGGTTCAGGGAAGTTTAGTGTACGTACGACTGCAAAAATAAAATGTGATGACTGCTTAATCATACTCTCGGTGCTAAGTGATCACTAAGAAGTCACAGAATACGAACGAGAAAATGAGCATACTCTGTAAATTTTCAAATATACTCGACACTTTACGATTTTGTAGAGATTATAAGTTATTTGACGATGGGTTACACTGCGAGTAAAACTCAGTGATATAAAAAGGTGCTAATTTGATTTAAGGATAATAGGCAGGAGAGCACAACACACTATACAAATGGCAACACATTAGTGACTAACAGATTTAGGGAGACGTTTTCTTATATGTTAGAACCTCTTCCACTCTTAGAATAGAATAGTTTCTTTTCCAATACATACATTTTCAAAAAGTACAATAATGAGCCGGTGTAAGCATCAGAGCTTGTGTCTTAACTTCATGTTATAACTTCCATGCATTGTTCTACTGAAATCATTCGAAAACGCACGTGAATCCTACCCAATGAAATGATGTAAAAATCCTTAACTAGCTTGCCTTTCAAACAATAGCAATTCAACGTGAGAGGAACTTCCTTTTTTTCTCAATAAGTTCATTCTTTTTTAAAATTTCTGTAGTCTGCCAATTTCTACACGCGTAGGAATAACTTTATAATGTTCTGGAAGCAAAGTTCGCACAAGGCTCGTCCTCAAGATCGTCCTGAAATATTCACCGGTGCATCAGACTAGGGCTGCTTTCAGTACGATATAAATACCACCAGCTTCCACAAAACCACACTGACACGTGACATTCCAACCCACTCCGATCCACCACGTGCGTTTTCTTCGCGACGTGTAGCATATCGTCGCGTGCACGAATCCAGCGACAAAACAGACCACCGTGGAACAGGTAAAGAAAAAGTCACACACGGAGTGGCGGCGAAGCTTGGGCGTGAAGCGCCGGGGAGGACGACGACAAAAAACCAAGCACTTTCATGTCCTTCTTCCAGGGAGCAGCCAAAGACACTCAAAAGGGCACCAAGTCTCCGGGCTCGACTGATCCGTCGGCCTCACACCGACCGACTGTAATAACAAGCCGAGGCGGATGCGAGAGAGCCGGACGTCTCGTCCCGTGACACCGTGCCAGCCAATCGCGTCGCGCCGATCGACCCGTGACGTCACGTTTGCGCGTTGGATGGGAGGTTTCGTTCGGAGGAACACGTCAGGAACCGCTGTTGGAAGTGTCCTAGGCGTGGTGTTGGGAGGGGTGTAACTCGAAACAACCCATTCCGATTTGAACCCTTCTCGTTTGATCCCATTCGCGAAACGCCCTTCGCGTTTTAACCCTTCGCGTTTTAACCCTTTCTCATTTATACCCGTCTCATTTGAACCCATTCTGATCTGAATCCTTCTCGTTTGAACCCCTTCGCAAAACACCCTTCGCGTTTTAACCTTTCGCGTGTTGACCCTTTTTCATTTGAACCCGTTCTTATTTGAACACCGTGTTTGAACAAAGGGCAGTGAGGTACAGAAAGAAGGAGGAACAGTTGAGGATGAAGGTTGAAATGAAGCGAAGGTGGTACACAGGGTGCTGCAAATTGGCACCATATTGTGCATAGCCCATGAAACAATTTTCCTTATGCCTGCGTGCCGCCCCGAGTCTGTGCACGTAGTTACCTGGGTACATGGTGACATTGTGACGTGGTTTCAAAAGTGCTAGCGCTGGTACTTAATTTTTTTTTGCGCTGTTGATGTCGTTAATTTGTCGTCTTGTGGAGCGGATGAATCATTGTGCTCGTCATGTGTTATTGATTGTAAGTACCACAGAAAGATTCCAAGATCATGATGTTGGATTAATTTGGGTTCGTTGGTCACGTCGGGAATGCGAGTATTATATGCATACTCTTTGAGATGATCACGTCTACGCTGGGGGCTGTTCATTGTTCCAATGCTGGGGGGTGTGCACGCCACAACGCAGACAGGCGTTAGGAGCTGCGGCTTTTTTTTTTCGAATTGTGCAGGTACGGATGTTGTGTGGCTTGAGGGCTTTCTTACCAGGCACAGCTTTATTTCTTCATTTCGGTCGTGAATCATCGGATGCAAATTATGCTCATCTGGCATGCCCTGTGAGGATATCGAATTATTTACAACCGGTGTCGGAGTGGTCCTACAGATCTACGATCATTGTATATTTGCCTATGTGTCGTCCGTCATGTCGTGGATTGGCATGACCTCTAGATGTCATTCTCCAAGATGCATTTTAAGTAGGGCAGGGAAATTGATCGATTAACCTACCGATTAATCGACTAATGATTTAATTGTGATTAATTTTTTTAACCGGTTAGTCGGTACAATTTTGACGAACCTAAAGAGCTAAAAACTCAGCGCTTTCACCACGCAGACGTGGACGAGTACACCTGTATGAAGGGCAATCTTTAGGCTAAAGTTTAGCCTAAAGTAAGCTTTAGGGGCGAGATTTGTAACTCAAGACAATTACAGTAGGTTGCACGTGTCCCGTCCATTTCAACGCCGTTCGAGTGTCCGTTTAGCGCAGCAGAGACTATTGTGAATAATCGAGGGAGGTTGCTCTTACCGGAAAATATCAACGAACCTCTTTTCCGCATGCAGCTGAAGTAATAACCTGTGAGCGTGAGTGTCTTTGAACTGTTCTGAACTACACATGGAGGCTGATTCGAAATTCAAATGGTATTATCCGCCGTTTGTCACGAATTCAACAAAAAAAAGTTTTTTTTAATATATTTTGTATGAAAATGAGCGAGGCTGATTAATCTATTACTCAGTCGATTAATCAGTCGATTAAACGGTGGAGATTAATTGGGTTAAACGTTTTAATTCACGCCCAGCCCTAATTTCAAGGCGCAATGAAGCTTCAGGTGCCTGGACTTCATAATGTTATTGGTTCCTTTATTTCGGTTTCCCGTGAGTGTATGCTGAAATTATTGCTTTTCCTTAGTCTGATCACGTACATGGTTAAAAATGAGAAAAGTCGTTTTGAGAATGGTCAAAACCAGAAATTATGTTTTAGTAAGTTTGAAATGAGAAAGGTTAAAATGAGAAAACGTATCTTTGAGAATGGTCAAAACCAGAAAGTATGTTTCAAGAAAGTTTGAAAGGAGAAAGGTTAAAATGAGAAAAGTCGTTTTGAGAGTGGTCAAACCGCGAAAGTATGTTTTGAGAACGGTTTAAGTGAGAAAGGGAGAAAAGCGAAAGTTGTTTTGCGCTGGGTTGAAATGAGAAGGTAAAAACGAGAAGGTAGAAATGCGAACGGGTTCAAATGAGAACCACCCGTTGGGAGAGGAAAACAAGAGCGACGGGAACGTGGGAGGATCGAAGTACTGGCTGGCTCGATAATAAAACAAAGAAACAAATAAATAAGAAGATAAAACTATCGTCCGACAAAGTTTACGGGTTATTTCGTTTGGGGACCCTTGTTTGAACTCGGCATGTAGTTTTAAGTCAATTTTTTGGTTTTCCGTTTTTTGTTTTTTTTTTTGCTTTCTACGAGTGTATCAGTTTATGTTTTTTGCAAGTGCGATGCGGACTTGGAGGTATGCCGACCCGTTGGGACAACTTGATGTGGTTTTCTGGGCGCCGTAGAAATTGCCGGGTGGAAACTAGATTCCAAGGAATTTCGCTACTGCCAGAACTCGCGCAGTCTTTTCGGTTGCGTTCGCTGTTACCTTTTCTGTCTCAGTTGCCTTTCGAACAGCTACCGTAAGGCTTTGATATTTGTAGTGGAACAGCTTTTTATTTTTGTGTGTTTGGACCTTATTTCTTTTAACGGTAGCTTTATGACAGTGCAGGGTCACTCCTTGTAAATGAGAACTTGCATGTGCTGGTCCTTTTCTTATGTCTATGATTGCAGGCACTGAGATATATCTCTCTGTTTTCTAACGTGGCTACTCGGTAAAACATGTTTTTGTGATGGTCAGAACATTTCTTCGTTGGTTGCAAGACCTCTTGGTCTTCAAATATTTATTAACGTTGCATCCATTTCTGGGTGGCGGATATGAACAGAGTTTCATTCTCGTAAATAATAAATCTCACGGTGACTCTCAGATGCAATGCTACTTCATGGTTTTACTTGAAATACTCTCTTGCATATCTACTTCACGTCCGCAAACCGTTTTTTTTTCTTCATTTTATTGATGTTTTGTTTTTGTTATGAGCGAGTGTATCTTCGAAACAAGATGTATTTGTAGACTCAGGCTTGATTTGACCCGAGCCGGCGGATCTCCTATTTTGTTGTTGCTTATATTATTTCAAAAACCTCCACCTTATTAAAACAAGTAGTTGTTTATTCTAGATCGGTGACTGATTGCTTAAGCTCTTGTGGTACGTTGGTCTGGCGAGGCGGGTAATGGACATGTGAAATTTATTTTTTCAATAAACGTTTTTTTTTGTTTTTTTTAAGTGAAGGAAATTAATCAGTAAATATCTAGCCGCTCTGCAACAACTATATTCAGCACTTCTAATAATAATAGCCTCTCTGGCATTACTTCCTGGTCACAAAAAGTCTCAAAAGTTTAAAAGAATCTTTATCATACTTCGCAAAACCGTGCGGAATATTAGAAAGAGGGTGGGCGTGAATTAGTTTCTATGTTTTTTTATATTTGTTACGAGAACATGTTTTTCTTTGTAAGCCAGGAAATTATCTGCCTTGACTCGTCACGGTGGAACTTTAGATTCTAAAGGATTCAATTTGACTTCAAACTTGTAAGGGCAATTTTTACCAACAGAACGTTTTTTTTTCAGAATTTATTTCTGATAACATACGGCGATTTATCGTTAAGTTCAATCTAAGAACAAATAAGCCCACACATAACTCCAAGCAATACACCAATCTATATATAGTAAAGTAAAGGTTGCGTTCTATAAAACGACAACTGCTCACTTCCGTGTTTTGGTCTTTGTCTTCGTGGCACGGGGTGAATTAAACTACCGTTTACTATTCTCAGTTTTCTCTATATTACGATCTGCCCCTCTAAGTTTATAGATTTCTTTACCAAACCTTTGTGCCTGATATTCTTCATAAAGCCACATAAAGGTTAATTGATATAAAAAAAAAACGGTTAAGGTACAGGCGAGCTGGTGGATATTTACCATTTTGGAACTTAACCTGAGACTGGGGTAGAAACAGAAACTTAAAAGTAGAAGGGACAGAGACAACTGAAGAAGAGAACGTCTCAAACGCAGCTAAAAGATTTATTTAGTCCCACATCCTTTTATACTCAAAACCACAAGGTCACCCAAACACTCAACATGCCCCTTTCAAAAGCACAAGACACCAGGACAAAAAAAAACAAAAAAAGAAGATAACGAGGCCATGGGACGCCCCCTCAAGCACGACTACGAACAGGGGCAAACCCTCCACTCCTCCGGAAAGAAAAACTTTTTCCTCTTACCTTTCCTTTCTTTTTCTCTTTGTGTGTCACTGACACTACACCCACGAACCAACACGACCCAAAACTTGAGTACAAAGACCAACGATCTCCGCGAACACGAAAATAACTGGGAAGAATATCTCCAAACCGGAACAAAACAGACATATACTTATGGACTCACTCTAAAAAGCGCAAAACCTCCTCACCCTTCAAAAAAAAAAATTGTTTACAGTCCTAAAAATGCTTTGGCATTGTTCCCCAGCTGCAACGATGCCTGACTTATACAATTACCGATCGATTTAATCCGAATGGTTTCCCTTACCAGTCTTTTACTGTCATTCACTTCTTTATGTATTATTTCCGTCTCTGACCACAAAGCAGTGCAATTGTTACATTCATTTATGTGCTTAGCTATTTCAGAATTAGTTGCGTTAATCCTAACATTTCTCTTGTGTTTTGTTAGTCTGTCATTAACACACCTCGAAGTTTGCCCTACATATGCAAAGCCACATGCCATCGGAATTTCATACACTACACTGTTTTTGCAAGCGATCGATTTTTCACGGTGACCTTTCCTGCACTCATGCACTTCAGTTTCAAAAGGAGTTAATCTATCTAACCTGAAATCAGAACTAAAAACTGTTTCCACTCCAAACTGCTTAGCACACGCCTTCAGGTAATGTGAAATTCCGTGAAAATACGGGATCACAGCCATCCGTCTTTTCGACGTGTCTTCTCTTTCCTTTTTCTCCTTTGTGGTCAGAGACGGAAATAATATATAAAGAAGTGAATGACAGTAAAAGACTGGTAAGGGAAACCATTCGGATTAAATCGATCGGTAATTGTATAAGTCAGGCATCGTTGCAGTTGGGGAACAATGCTGCAGCATTGTTGGGACTGTAAACAATTTTTTTTTTTTGAAGGGTGAGGTGGTTTTGCGCTTTTTAGAGTGAGTCCATAAGTATCTGTCTGTTTTGTTCCGGTTTGGAGATATTCTTCCCAGTTCTTTTCGTGTTCGCGGAGATCGTTGGTCTTTGTACTCAAGTTTTGGGTCGTGTTGGTTCGTGGGTGTAGTGTCAGTGACACACAAAGAGAAAAAGAAAGGAAAGGGAAAAGGAAAAATTTTTTCTTTCCGGAGGAGTGGATGGTTTGCCCCTGTTCGTAGTCGTGCTAGAGGGGGCGTCCCATTGCCTTGTTATCTTCTTTTTTTGTTTTTGTTTTGTCCTGGTGTGTTGTGCTTTTGAAAGGGGCATGTTGAGTGTTTGGGTGACCTTTTGGTTGTGAGTATAAAAGGATGTGAGACTAAATAAATCTTTTAGCTGCGTTTGAGACGTTCTCTTCTTCACTTGTCTCTGTCCCTTCTACTTTTAAGTTTCTGTTTCTACCCCAGTCTCGGGTTAAGTTCCAAAATGGTGAATTGATATATTTTGCTTCAGACATCAAAACAAAGATCATCAAACTATTTTTTCGATTGGATGATTAACCACATTGTTACCTTATTTTAAAAGTCGAGAAACTCATTGGGCACGTTCAAGTTTCGCTGATAATACCGTATAATTAGCGTGGCTTCAACATGACCGTGGCCCTAGTTGCTTGCGATGTTTTCAGGTCGTTGAGATATATTGCTATATTTTATGTGGAGGCAGAAACAATATGCCTGGATATTTCTCAGGGGTTGAACATCGCAATAGAAAGATGCGAAAAATTTCAGAATTGCGTTAAGTTACTACACGACGATCTCGTATTCGTTACGAACACTAGAAATGTAATTGTTTCCTTTATTTATGAATTGGGGACATATTAACAAGGATATAATAAATAAAATTAGTGCGACATCCCAGGGTGTTCGTGATGTTGGTTCTTTAATTTTGATGTTGCCTTTTTGTGTGCTTACGATCGTGTCTCGAGGTAGTGTGTTTGACCAAAATATATAATATGCTTCGGTAGGATGAGTGTACGTCATGCAATCCGTTTCAATCGTTTAAACTTCAAAGTTGCGTATCCTCGAAGCTCAGGCCACGTGTTATTTGCGAAAATGATTTGAATGATTGGCCAATCTACAATTTTGGTTTTTCAGAATGCTTTCCTGAGTTCTAAAAATGAAGATCAATAACCAATTAACGGCACACTGTGATTGCCGACGTTAATAAATGAATAACGCGATAATTGCTATGTAGAGGATTATAGGCAACACCACCTAGACAGAAGGCCTCCGCATGGTCTTCTCTCCCTGTATGAAACGTCATCCGAGTCGGATCGCGCTAACTCGGCTATTGGCCCGAGCTCGACCTTCGACGCGCTGATTGGACACGAGTCCCGGCCGAACACTGACACAGCACTCGTGGCCAACCTCGATCGATCTCACTGTGATGAAGCGTGCGGAGGCCTCCTGTCTAGGTGGTGTTGGTTGGGGCGGGGGGGACCTCGGCAGCTGACAAATCCCCCCAAAAAATCTCTTTTATCTAAAGATGAATTCTGGCGCCTCACATTGAGCTCAATTTATAACTTCATGACGTAAGGCTCAAAAATAAACATCACTCGATGTTCTGCGTTGCCTTTCGTCAATCTATTTTTTTAGACTGAAGTGAGGTATCGATATACTGCTAAAGAGTTGAGTGGTGTGTATATTTCAGAATTTCTTATTTTTTTTTTTGTGGAAAACCCTTGGCTTGCCCAATGCATGTATGTCTGATACAACTGTTTACAAGGCCATTCATGAAAAACAATTAGACAAGGAGTGAGTTTTTTTCTGAGACATGCGTAATTAACGTCTCTAAGTCTTTCAAGCCCGTTCAAAAGAGGCTGACACTAAATGTTGTGTAGTTAAAAAACGTATCTCCCAAGAAATGCATTTTTGAGAAATGAAGAACAGTATTAGGTATATGTCGGGAAATGTGGTTAATTTTCCGGTTAGAACAAATCGAAATGAAACATCTTTCTGTGTTGAATCCTCATGCATCAAATGACGCACAGAAGTGTCAAACTACAACCAGTTGTACGCGCTAAAAGGTAAACGGAAGTAAATATTTGAATAAAGAACGGGCGAGGTGAATTCAAAGGGTTTGTGCTTGAGAACTGTGAGGAGAGTGTTTAGGTGATAGCCTGCTTACGCCGACGCAAACTTCCTCCTTCGTCGCGACGTGGCTGCCATCCCAATCAATCAATCAGAGTTTCATTGTGTTTCCCAGCAGCTTTAGGGGCCTTTTTAGGGTTACACTTCACATTATAAGACAGCACTGAGCTAAACAAACTACGCGTCAATCCTAACCACAATACTATTCTTGAACTTTTTCAAAGGTATAAAAAAGTGAACGTGATACGTTTGCGGTCGTCTGAAGGGCTACCGCGTAATATATGTGGTTGTCTTTTCTCTAAATTATTTTCTGCAAGAGTTTAAGATGTCATTCTCTGGTGCAATCGAAAGCATTTTCTTGAAATAATTGTTTCAAGGAAATGATACCTGCTTTAAAAAGCTGCCCTTTTAGAGTTTATACTTCACTAACATTTTGTGGCCTCCTCTGCCAAATTTAGCTTGGCTGTGAAAGAATCATGCTCTTTACTGAAAACATACCATAGGAGCGTAGAAACGTTCCGGGACATTATATCGATACCAAATGGGACGTTTTATTTATTCACGCTTTGTTTTCTGCAAAACATTTACCGAGACCAAATATTGGTTTAAGTATACAAGTATACGCTTGCTTATTCCTAATTTATAACCCGATGCTAGGAGCCGATAAGGAAAAAAACATACAAGTGCACACACCGTCTCCAAGCTTGTTTAATAGTCCCGTTAAAGTACATATGCGTCTCTGAAACAGACGCTGACAAACATATAATTCTGAAATTAATTCGCTTTTTAATAAGTAATTCACTTTTTGAGTCACCAGCGCTAGACCCCTATGCACAGGCTTCGCGAAGCTGATCGTGAGAAAAACGAGTAAGATTTCAGAGGCGAGAACTCTGGCGCTCACATTTTGAGGTGATATTCGTGGGCGGTAATTTCTCATATTACAACGGTTAAACCAGCTGAACTACGAAAAGAGGGAGAAAGGAGTGAAGACAGGCGATCGCTGGACTACCAACTATTTAATACTGATCCTTCGTTTTCCTCTCTTTGTCTACTGGCGTTGTGGCTTCCTCCTCGGAACTTATTCCATCAATTAATGTTGTTGCTCCTCTAATATTGTCTTCATTTTCTTCCTACTTGATCTTTCTGTGCCATCTCGGATACTGGTTTTCCGAAGGAATCTTTTTTCGCTTGCCTGTAGGGCAATAGATGGTGAACTAACGCAGTTTTCTTCTTCATCTTCTATGTCCAAGGCCTCGAGTATTTCGCGGGCGAGCTGGTCTTTGTGGTGAGCCAAGATGGTTCCCATTTCGAGCTTGGCCTCGCACGTGCATGCTCGACAATAAACAGCTAAATGCCCCGGCCCTGTTAGGGCTCTTATGTTTGCTGCATGCTCACGTAGGAAGAAAGTAGGAAGAAAATGAAGACAATAATAGAGGAGCAACATCATTAATTGATGAAATAAGTTCCGAAGGGGTAGCCACAACGCCAGTAGACAAAGAGAGGAAAACGAAGGATCAGTATTAAATAGTTGGTAGTCCAGCGACCGCCTGTCTTCACTCCTTTCTCCCTCTTTTCGCAGTTCAGCTGGTTTAACCGTTGTAATATGTATCACCAACTAGCTCAGCTTCTACCCCCGGTAATTGCTCGTGCGTCTGGGTGAGTCACAGCTTGTACGCAAGTTGGTTACTGTAGACACGGTGGTGCGGAAATTTTATTATAAGCGGCGCTTAAGCAGGAAGGAAAACTAAGCTTGCCTGCTTCGTTTCGGGTTTTCTGGAATCACTCCTTAAAGAAAACCGTCAAAGAAGTCGTGCAGCTGGCCTGTCATGTCGCTTTATCACCCTTAAAACGAGAGAAAACGTCATGTTCGAAGTTTCTATAATCTGAAAACTATATTTTGTGATCTCTAATTTTGCACGATTCAAATACTCTCTAGAATGGTAGACTATTTCGTAAAGAAAATATTAAATTTGTTTCGCATATTCGGGTTTCCAAAATTTCGACAGACATCATAGCTGCTTAAAGAACAAAAGTTTGTGTTCATAAATCCAGGAAACTGCATTTTGTTTTTCTATGTAAACGTTCTGTGCGTTTGAGCGGTCCTGCTCTAAATACTGAGTGCTTACAACGACTTATCTGCTTTCTATTCAGCCGATGAATCTCAATGAATTCTATAATGTTTTTCTCGTTGCCGTAATACATTTTTAAATACTTGCCGGAGGTTTTTTGTGAAGAAACATAGTTGCCTCTTCTTTACGTACACGAACAAAAGCCAATCTTGAAACAAGTGAAAATATTTTGTTAACCTACTTAAAACTACCTTCCAAGCGTATTTTATTACATAAGTAAAACATATGGGCCAAATATATAAATTACTTATTACTATACTTCGTTTCACCGTAAGTTGCCAAAGAGCAAATGGTACGGCTCCCTTGAGTGAATCAGTGAAGGACGGCGAAGTACATGACAGCCCTTACCAAAGGTACAGAGACGAGAGGCTATCCCAGGGAGTTAGAGAAAGGGAAAGAGAAGAGATTGGCGTCTTACCCAGACCCTCATCCGTGTGTCCCGGACGTCGCTTTTCTACCCCTGGAGTAATCGCCCGTGTGTTGGAATTCGTAAAGAAGCAACTTTCCACTTTCTTGAGCCCGTAGCTGCGACAGCACTGCGCGGAACTAGTGAGATAGACTAAACTCACGTGTCTCCCTTCGGCGCACTGATTCGCTCACTGGGACCGTAGCCTTCAATGTTTGCTAAGTCAGGGTAAGACGGAGTATACAAAAGAGAGCTCAATTTTATTACAAACATTACTGCAGTTTCACTATAGTAACAGTATATTCACTGCCAGCTCCTTTCAGTTTTGAAAAGGTCCCCAACCTGCTGAGGTTGGGGACCTTTGTCCCCAACCTCAGAGAGGCATCACAAACGTTACGGTGAAGAGCCATCAATTTTATTTTAATAATCGGAGGTGGCCGTGGGACCTCTGTCATGGCATGGAGAAGTCCTGGACACTTGATGCCGCCCGTCGTTTAGGCATCGCGTTTCGAGCCGCCCTCGGGTACAAAGGGCACAACGGGCCTGCTATTGCTACGTCTTCCCATGCAGCCGGAAAGACGGTCCATTGGAAGCGGCAGAAAACTCCGTTTTTTCTTTGGACCTAATCGTGTCAGCTATCGTCGCAGGTTGCGTGCTGTGCGGCGAAGAGGCGTTGAGAAGCGAGGCCGCATTTGTTTTCTCGCTTTAAACAAAAATTTCTTTGATTAGACTTTCAGAATCAAAAGATTATCGATTGTTCTTACAAACACACCATATTTTGTATTTTTATTGAGCCACCTCATGGTGAAATAAACGGCTGTTTATGCGTCAAAACGCACTTTTTTGCAAATTCAGGATTTTTGTTTAGTGCGAGATATTTAATTGAGCGGTTTGAAACATTTTTTATAGATTATGTACCTGCAGGGCAGCCGGTAAAAAGCTCTATTAAGTCCCGGTAGAAATTATATATTTTTTTGAGAAAAAAACAAAAATGTTAAAACATTCAAATTTTTTTTAGATTTTTAAAAATTATTTAAATTATACGAAACTTTACAAGCCCAACCACATTGTTAGTCGAAAGCCGTGCAAAGTTAAGAAAAAATATTGTTGGGTGTTTCACTAAAAAGCTGATTTTTCATCAATTGTTGACTGATGCCTAGTTTCACGCTGTTTTTAAAAGTTAAAACCGCGCTCACGTCATGAAAAAAACAAATGTTTCACTAACAATATTTCAGGGCATGGCTAGGGACATTGCGGCAAAAGAATATGATTTTTTTTTTTTTTTTTAAATCGGAAGGGGTTGAGCGCAACGTCTGGGACATTTGACATGGAATGACCCTAATGCAATTAATGCAAAGGTGTAAGCGAGCTGGACAAGAATGAGAATAATAATCCCTGGAGAACGGGAACAAAGGACAAACACAAATTTTCAAACAAAGCTAGGTGACTGGTGCACAACCGAAAAAATTCGCAAGGGATCTCTCCATATAGAGAGGTCTCTGGTTTGATACCAGGACCAGGCGACTTTTTTCGGTCGCGCACCAGTCTCCTAGCTGTGTTTGGAGGTTTCTGTTTGTCCTTTGTTCCCCTTCTCCAGGGATTATTATTGTCACAACTCCACACATTTTTTTATGGGGTCGGAAGCTAATGGGATTGAGGTAAACACATTGAAGTGTAAAACAATTTTATTCCAGTCTGCAAATGAACAGGTCAGAGTAAATATTAAAGCTTACTCTTGGTGCTTCGATAATTAAACTAGTGAGTCACAACAAAGCATTGGTTCCACGTTTTTTCAGAACAGAGGATACACAATGGGGAAGAAACGTAAGCACCTATATATGAAAGGTCTGAACACTCAATGAACAATCCGAACACGATAATTAAAATTAAAATACCAACAGTCAAATGCTAAAAAGAGCAGAATACCTCTGTGAGAAAGTAAGTATAATAGTCGAGTTAAAAATGTGGAAGGAAAGAATACAGCGAGAATCGGCTCTAACTAAGTGCAGGGGACGAAAATGGGGAATAAGGAAGGAACATTGGTATGATAATTCACGGGGGAGGAGGGTGGGGGAGTTCGCTCGCTGTTATTTGAGGCTAGAACCTGTCGCTCCTTGTTATTAGAGGCGCATTGAAGACTAGAACATACGGGACAAAGTATGAAGAAATGAATACCCGGTGTGCCATATCCAAAGGGGAAGACGAAACAATAGAACATCTCGTGTTGAGGTGCACAGGGCTTGCTCCCACCCTCCTGGAGGGTGCGACGGATTTCGCCGGAGCGCTGGGGTTTGCAGACGAGAATGAAAGAATGAATAATAAGTGTATTTTAATAACAAGGAGGTGATTAGATGACCTGTGGAAATTATCTAGAGATAATTGAATTACGTACAACTAACTGACAAAGCTCGAAAAAGGGACAGAGGAAAATTGGAAGTCCCTCCCGCGTGGCTCAAGCCCAAAATCTCATCCCTGTCTTCCAGTGGGCCCGGAAATAGTCTGATTCCGTCAAGGTTTTACTTGAGAAAAATTATCGACTCCTTCGCCAGGGCGAGGAGGCAGCGGGTGTTGTTTTTAATTTTCTTGCCCGATCCCCCAAAATTCATTCTTGTCATATCCCACACCGTCTTCTGACAGTCACAAAATTGCAGGTAGTAAATAAATTTACTTGGAAGGGCGAGAGGAGGAATCATACTTTTAGTTTTTGGTTTCTAGGTTTGGTGGCGCAAGCTACCTCCCGTTGTAAGGGGTGCAGCTGTTAGCATCCATCCATCCTTCAGAACGCATGCCATGGGAATATTGTTGCGAATGACGAGGTGAAACAGAGAATAACTGAGGAAACTGAAACGTTTAATAGGGCGAACTTGTGCCCCAAAAGATAAAAGAAAAAGGAAACAAAAGAAAGCAGAGCGTCGCGAGCGTCGAAGTCGGCGTAACTGACCCCGTAAGTGACTACGTCACAACATGGCTTCTGGGTCCAAACAAACCGTTGCTAGGGGCGTTGCTATAAACTAAAGCACGGAGGCTCCACATGAGGCTAGATGTTTGCTTGCAAGTAAGTAAATAATTTTTTTAAGCAACCTAACTTCTTGATATCTAATTATGAAGATGTTCTTATTGTCTCAGAGTCGTATTGCAACGATGAAAGCCATTTCTGAAGTATTACACTCCGCTTTGCTTTGGTAGCAGACGACACGATAGCTTTGCTGACCTCTGTTGCAGCGGGAGTCTTCATTGAACTGCGTCGGTAAACGAACGACAAAAACAAGTGCATCGCCATGGCCGTAGAGGCCTCCGCAATGTGCGCTTTCTTCTGTGAAGAACCTAGCTTAGTTCAGAGGGGTAGATATTCCGTAAAATCAAAACAGGGGTCATGCAGATCAGTTACGGCGACGACCTGAAGTGCATTATTGGCGTAGTGCAGGCCAGCCTGAAACAAATCGTACGCCGTCGAGGTAAGTTGTTTGTTATTATTAATATTCAGGTTGTCAGGTTATTAAAAAATAGCGTGCCTATCGCAATTTCGCAGTATTTTGCTTTTTTTCCCCTTGGGATACATCAAATACCGTGGCTGTGCTCTGTTGGTGAAAATCTTTATCGAACCCGCGATGCGAGTACAAACTGTAATAAACTCAGCTTATGTTTTTATCCAGTTATTTCGCGCTTTGGGGTCTTGGGAAAACCTGAAGAAACTGCAAGAATATTTCTCCACGCGGTGGTTATAACCACGCACGAAGCACTCTCCCATAGCGCGAGTCCGTAAACAAAACTTGGGATCTTAACCGATCGCCTGAAGTGCTTTTCTCACGGGTGCAACGCGATCTTTTGCAGACGATCATCTCGATCGACGCCCGGACTTTCGATAAACCTTATTTTGCATTGAATCCCACTATGAATTCTTATAACTGTCTGAAACCCATTATATTTCAAACAAATGCAATATCAGGATATCGCCTTTATTCACACGATTCAGACGCCGGCGCCGGCTTGGCCAGCGGGCGTGTGGCAGACTCAATACTTCTTGCATTCGTCGTCTGGTGCAGGCATCATGAGGACCGGAAGTTCCAGTCGTAAAAAGTTTAGAAACAAGCGATTACCGGCACACTTCTGTCGAAACATATATGTCATTCAAGCTTTCTATATCTGTGATTTTTAGAAATTTAAATACTACTCCTGATTTTTTAACGGTCGGGTTTTCTTAGCTAAACCTAGCCACACGTATTTGTCCATAACAACGACCCTAGCAACGGTTTGTTTGGACCCATGACGTCACACTTACGGACTCAACGGCAGAGTCGAACGCTGGGGCGAGACTGGGTCCGGCTTGCCACCCGGAGCCCCTTTTATACACGCGTGGGCTTCTGGAAGAATCAGTGTAGAAGCTTCGGCGTGTAGAACATTCTAACCTCGAATTAGCAACACGGTTCTCGAATTTACCAGAACTTCGAATTAGACTCAACAAAAATCCATACCCGCGGCCAGGGCTCGCTCCTTGGCTTTCTGCGTGGAGGGATAGCGCGATAACCGTTGGGCCACGGCCACGCTGCCTACTTGGCCAGCTGCGCGCGCGGCATTACTCTCCCCTCTAAAACGTGCATCGCCCCGATGCACCACAAAAACAAAACAAAGCAAATAAAGAGAACGGCAAACAAAAGAGTCATTTAGAACACATAAGGTGCATAGTCCAATCGAGCGTAGTACGGCTTCAGGCGCACGACGTGGACGACTTCAGGTCGTGGTCGGCGGCGTGATGATGTTCTTGTTCCGTCGGGCATCACCTCGTAGTCAGCTCCCCGAGGCGACGAAGTACCTTGTATGGTTCAAAGTACCGTTTCAGCAGTTTCTCACTGAGGCCGTGGCGACGGATGGGCGTCCACACTTACACGCTCTCTCCGGGCTGGAAGTGGACGTCCCTGCGACGAAGGTTGTAGCGGCCCGCGTCGACGCGCTGCTGGTCTTGAATCAGAAGTCAGGCGAGCTGGCGGACTTCTTCGGCCCGTTGAGCAACCACCTGGGCGTCGTCGCTCTCATTGTCAGATTGCACATGGGGTAGCATGGCGTCCAGCATGGTCGTTACCTTCCGACCATGTACCAGCTGAAAAGGTGTGAATCCAGCGGTCTCTTGAACTGCCGTATTGTAGGCGAACGTGACATAGGGCAACACCTCGTCCCACGTCTAGTGCTCTACCTCGACGTACATAGAGATCATGTCGGCGATTGTATTGTTGAGTCGCTCCGTCAGCCCGTTGGTCTGCAGGTGGTACGAAGTGGTACGACGATGGCTGGTGTGACTGAGCCGGAGGAATTCTTGGGTCATCTGTACGATGAACGATGATCCGCGACCTGTAATCAGAACTTTGGGAGCATCGTGCCGGAGGACGATGGACTCGGTAAAAATCTTCGCGACTTCCACAGCAGTCGCTGAAGGAAGGGTTTACGTTTCGGCGTACCACGTGAGATAATCTGTGGCGACGATTATCCAGCAGTTTCCCGACGTTGGCGGCGGGAAAGGGCCAAGTAGATCCATTCCAGTCTGCTGGAACGGTGCGGTCGGTGGAGCAATCGGCTGCAGGAGACCTGCTGGCTTCGTCGGTGGTTTCTTACGTCGATGGCACTCGTAGCGCGATCGAGTGCAGCAGTGGACGGCTTTGGGGAGCTTGGGATAGTAATACGTTTCACAAATACGGGCCAGTGTTCGGCTGTAACCGAGGTCTCCGGACGTCGGGTCGTCGTGACATGCTTGAAAGATCTCCTCTCGAAGGTCGGTCCGGATTACCAGCAACCACGGTGAGTTATTTTCCCCGAAGTTCTCTTTGTAGTGTACACCTTGTCGAATGGCGAAGGTCTGCAGTACTCGTAAAAAGACACGTGGCACGGTACTCCCGCCCCCTTCCAGGTGCTCGATTAATGCGCGCAGCTCAGGATCGTCCCGTTGACGTCGTGCCATGTCGTCGGTGTTCACTGCTCCTAGGAAGTTCTCGTCGTTATTGTCGTCGCTGCAGCCGGAAGGGACGGGGGCTCTGGACAGGCAATGGGCGTCGCTGTGCTTGCGGCCTGATTTGTAGACCACGGTCGTGTCGAACTCTTGTAGTTGGAGACTCCATCGAGCGAGGCGTCTTGACGGGTCCTTGAGGTTCGCAAGCCAGCAAAGCGAGTGGTGGTCCGTCACTACGCGGAACGGGCTCCCGTACAACTACGGGCGAAACTTCGTGATTGCCCAGACGACAGAAAGGCATTCTTTCTCAGTCGTGGAGTAATTTTGCTCCGCCTTGGACAGTGTCCGACTTGCGTAGGCGATGACTCGCTCGATGCCTTCTTGCACTTGGACCAGTACTGAGTCTAGTCCTGCGCTACTTGCGTCCGTGTGAATCTCGGTTTCCGCATCCTGATAGAAATGTCCAAGCACAGGAGGAGTTTGGAGTCGTCGTTTCAGCTCGTCGAATGCCTGCTGCTGCTCCTGGGCCGATTCGAACTTCTCAGCGTCCTTTGTGAGGTTTGTGAGTGGTGCGGAAAGTTTAGCGAAATCCCGAACGAAGCGTCGATAGTAGGCACAAAGTCCAAGGAATTTTCGCACAGCCTTCTTTTCTGTCGGCGCTGGAAATGCCGCGACGGCACGACTCTTCTCGGGGTCTGGCCGGACGCCTTTGTTACTAACTACGTGGCCTAGGAATTTCAGTTTGTCATAGGCGAACCGGCACTTAGACGGCTTGAGTGTGAGTCCGGTGGTCTGAATCGCTTGGAGAACAGCTCGTAGTCGTCGCAAGTGCTTGTCGAAGTTACTTGAAAACACTACGACGTCGTCAAGGTAGACGAGACAGCTCTGCCACTTCAGCCCTGCCAGTACCGTGTCCATGACACGCTGGAACGTCGCCGGCACCGTACAGAGTCCGAAGGGCATCACCTTGAACTCGTACAGGCCATCCGGCGTGACGAAAGCTGTCTTCTCTCGGTCCCGTTCGTCGACTTCGATTTGCCAGTAGCCGTTCTTCAGGTCCATCGATGAAAAGTATTGAGAGTGGGCAGCCGGTCTAGCGGGTCATCGATTCGGGGGAGTCGATAGACGTCTTTCTTCGTTACCGCGTTCAGCTGCCGGTAGTGTACGCAGAACCTAATCGTTCCGTCCTTCTTCCTAACCAGCACGACTGGAGAGGCCCACGGACTGTTTGAAGGCTGGATTATGTCGTCGTTCAGGATTTCTTGCACTTGCTGTTGGATAGCCTCCCGTTCTTTTATGGGGACTCTGTACGGCGATTGGTGCACAGGGACCGCATCGTCCTCGGTGACGATGCGATGCTTTGCAACGGCGGTTTGGCGCACCTTCGACGACGTCTCGAAGCAGTCGCTGTATTCGACGAGGAGGTCACTCAACCGCCGTCGTTTCGGGCCTGGAAGCTTGGGGTCAATGTCAAGCTGCGCTGGCGGCGTAATGTCTTGCTGAGATGGCGATGATTTTTTAGCAATCGCGGCGATTTTGGCGGAGTTCCGAAGTTCCTCGACGTGGCCCACAGCGGCACCTTTCATGAGGTGTTGCGTTCCTTGTCGGAAGTTTGTCACGAGGACCACAGTGCGCCCATCCTGAAGTTTAGTCACTCCTCTTGCGACGCCTATTCCTTTCCCCAGGAGCAATCGAAGTTTGCCTTCCAAAACAACTTCGCCGCCGGTAGCTGCATCGGTCACAACGGGTACGACAACACTTGATCGCGGCGGCAGGTTCACGTGGTCGGCAGCGACTCGGACGGCGGCTGACGCTGTTTCGGGTTTCTTCGAAGGTGGAACAGGCGTTCGCAGCGTCAATCTGTTTTCACCAAGGTTGATGACAGTGCCGTATTCACAAAAAATGTCCATTCCGAGAATGACGTCTCTGGCACAGTCTTTTAGAACGACAAATTTCAAAGGGTACGTCTCACCATGGATCTCGACGCGAGCGGTGCATCTCCCGACTGGCGTGATGAGGTGCCCCCCGGCGGTTCGTATTTGAGGTCCATCCCATGGCGTTGTCACTTTTCTCAGACGGCAAGAGAGCCTCCCACTCTAGACTGAGTAGTCTGCTCCGGTGTCAACGAGTGCCGATACGTCGAGGCCGTCGATAACAACGTTTAGGTTGTTGGACACCGTTGCAGTGCGTCAGTGCGATGCGGGGCTTCGGCAGAGTGGGAGCGCTCCGGCGTTCTTGGAGGCTCTTTACTTCGGTCGTCTTCGGCAATGCCACATCCAGGCGTTGCCGCACTGTTTTTTCGACGAGATAGGGGACAGGCTGTCACGGCGCGACCGACGGAAAGGCGATGGGGAACGCCGGGGGGATGGAGAACGGGAACCTCGTGCTGCTGTCGGCGCTGGTGACAGAGGGCGACGGAGGTTTTCCTCGATGCCCTTTGGTCGTTCTCCAAAGCGAGGTCGACGGTCGTTTGGCGCGAATCCTCGCAGGCCGAGCTGGGAGTAGGGGCACCTTCGGTAAATGCGGTCTGCCTCCCCGCAGTGGAAGCACACCGGGCGTCCGTCGTCCGTGCGCAACACGTCGGTCTTTCGAGGTCCACGCTGCTTTGGCGCGGAGCGTGCAGCGGCAAAGAGACCTCTCTTCGGGGTGCAGCTGAGTACTTCCGGATGACAGGAGACTGCGGACGACGAGCGGGCTGCGGACGACGGCGTAGGTCAAAGCTGCTGCTGGCTCCGGTGCGGCGTCGGCGAGAACGTCTGGCTGTAGTGCTTGCTGGACCTATTCTCGAACAATCTCGGCGATTGAGAGTGAAGCTGGACGTTCGGCGGCAGGTACCAGCTTGTTTAGTTCTTCACGCACGATGTCGCGGACAATTTCTCGGATCCCCGAAAAATTGGGGCTGAGGGCGCAGCTGGACGGCGTGCGTGCAGCAACGCGAGGAGCTCGATGAAAGTGAGCGGCTCGTGCTTGCAGGGCCAGTTCAATGTTGGTCGCCTCTGCTACAAACGTTTCGACGGTTGTAGGTGGACATCGCACGAGGCCCCCGAAGATTCTCTCCTTGACACCTCGCATCAGGATTATCAGCTTCTTTGCTTTAGAGGCTTGAGTATCGGCGTTGTTGCTGAGTCGAAGAACATCTTCGACAATATTAACGACGCTCTCGTTAGAGCCTTGAATCCTCGCTTGAAGAAGCTCTTCGGCGCGTTTTTTCCGATGTTGGTTGGTGAACGTATCTCGGAGCTCAGCCTTCAGTTGCTCCCATGAGGTGATTAACGCTTCATTGTTTTCAAACCAATTCCGTGCTGTGGCCTCCAAAACGAAGTAAACGTTTTGAAAGCACTTCTCCGGTGTCCATCCGTTATGGCGGGCCACTCGTTCGTACTGTTGCAGCCAATCTTCTTCGTCCTCACGGGCTACGACGTGAAAGGGCGTAGGAGTGCGAGGGTCGACGGGCAGGTACACGACGGTGGCGGCCGGGGTCTGCGACTGGTTGGCCATCGTCGTCTTCTTCGGCTTGGGCTTGACCGGCAGCAGACCCAATTCAGGAGACTGACCTCTGATACGACGGCTTCTTCGGGCTTCGGTGTCTTCGGCGAAGGGTAGTCTTCCGGGGATGAGCACGTGTTGGTCACGTGACCTTGGGGGGTCACGTGACCTTGCGGTTACGCCGACGCCAACCGCGACGCCGACGCCGCTCAAGCGGGAAACGGTCGCCAAAGAGCTGCGCTCTAAAATCCATTGGGGTCTCCCCGCACAGGTTCGAATCCTGTCGACTGCGCAAACATTTTTTTCTTTTTTTTGTGAGCACTGACGCCGGACGGACGGACGGACGGACAAGGCTAGACCCTAAAGAGCTTCGCCCCTAAAATTTACATGGTGGGGACTTGGTAATGGATGAGGTGTACAGAGAACGCTCCCATTTTATCTTGGTGAACTAAGCTTAAAAGAACAACGGTAGATCTTTGAAGAAATACTAACAATAGTAAGATACGGCGGAAACCGGGAAGGCTACATATGAACCAATAGAGTTTCAGAATGCCCCCGCCACGATCAAGCGCCAGATGTACGGATGGATGGATGAATAGTATGGACTATGTGTCGGGTGTTCGCTTGTGCCACCTTGCCTAGGACTCCCATTTAAATGTTACACTAAATGTTGTCGCTTGAAAGCATGCCATGGTCGCTCGTGAATTCATGGAACGCGAACATGTGTTTTCATATCAATAACTCTGGAACCATGATTTCTAAAGAGGCGGATTGTTGACGCCAGAAGCTGTGACTCTTTTTGTATTGGTGCTACTACTAAGACATTGAGTCATGGTAAAGGAACCGCAGCACAAGATCACAGCGACCATTTCGGGAGCTTTTTCACATTTATTTTCAAGATAATTAGGATAGTCAGCTTGAAGTCAATTTGCAAGCTTGTTTGTAATATTGGTGGGTAAATTATAAACGAGACCCGATCGTCATGGCAAAATATACGAGTGGGAAATACGAGCTTTTTTAAGAATTGCTTTCCACTCGCAAGAGTTTTCTTTCCTTCATGTTCTCAATGTTATGAAATCTGGCAATTTCAAATTGAAAATTACAAAAAACACACATTTTCAACTTGTGTATTGAATTTTAAGCTTATCAGAAAAGAGAAATCTCAATAAATGGTCTTATAGAGAAGTCACTAGACTATAGCCGTGACAATATAAGGCGAAAAACGTTAATCCGGACTTCATAATCATAATAAAAGAAAACATTTTTTTTTAATTCGCAAGGAGACATTTGTGCCGTTTTTTTTCACTTTATTTTGCTATCATTACAGCGTCGCGTCGTAATTTGCCCTAAATATTAGAAACCTGCCGTGCTTGGAAGACTCTCAGTTGCTTAAAATAAAATGTTAAATACGAATCATTAATAACGCAGCCATTTTGAATGCGGAGTTTTTACGCTTAATTTTAATGTAGAAAATCTTATCGGCGAGGACAACTTGGAAAGAATTGTCACGCGACCTGACAGCGTTGGGGGGTGACGCCGAATGTCTGATATCTAGATACGCCGGATATCGTGCCTGCTTGGAGGGAAAGTCCGTATACTGCGCATAAGAATTTTGTGACGGATGACAAACGATTTAGCCTTTATTTATTTTTTTTTCTTTATTACAAATTTAGAAAAAGAGTCAGCAGTCACCCGAGAATTATATTTTGTTTTTCGCCAGTAAATTTAGACTAAATTCAATAGTCGCAGCCAAATCATTTTAGTAGAAAATTTGCTAATTGTTGAATTACATCTTGCTAGTAATAAAAATGCGATTAAAATGTCCCCCTTACAATTTGCTGTATAGAACTTTTTCTGAGATTACTCAAAATAGATTTACCAAAATAATTTACTAAGTTAAAAAAAAAAGTATCAAATATAAAAATAAAATGGCAATAAAGCGCTCGCTGCTGTATCAGCATATAACCTTGACCGCATGAAGAACAAACAGTAAATTTATAAAAGAGAATTCTGGCGAGTAAGGAGCCATCTTTAGGTTTTAACTTTCTGCTTAGATAATTTTTCTATGACCATTGGATTTTGTTTAACCTACCCACCAGTATTATAAACATGCGTGCAAAACGACAGCTTTGTAAAGTTTTAGTAGCTGCATTAAAAAAAAGCAAAAAAAAAGGTAACAACTCTGCATTCAAAGTTGCCCGATGTTAGAGCGCGGCCTCGAGAAAAGTGTGACGTGGCTAATTGTGTTTATATGTTGGTTCAGAATTGGTATTATTGGAAACTTGTTCCATCAGATAAGCACTAGAGTAGTGGTGAGATGCAAAAAAAGGCAAGTGTGTTGTGGTTCTTTATACAGCGGATATGGTATTCCCATCTGGTTTTGCATGTCATGTCTCCGCTATAGATGAGAAATATAGCCGGTGCAGTACGATTTATCAACCAGTAAGGGTTAAACGACGGCACGCCATGTACTATGCTTATCCAGATTGAAAGTCTTTTCGAATGTTGAAATGTATAAACTATATCTTCAGGTTATGTGTTTGCAGACAATTCATGAAGGGTCGCCCTCCTGAACCTACCATTGGTGTTCCATGAAAAGAGACACCTGCTCTTCACGCCTAACAACGTAAGCAAATTGGTCTCCAATATATTTTTATATATGTATGCTTAATATATATTTTTTAAAATTAATTTTCGAGATTGCAGTAACGTAATCAACTCATTCTTTACTTTTGAAAATACAGAGAGTATAAACAGCACATATCTTGACCGAACAGTAGAATTATGTACTTGGTGCATGCGGTGGAGATATACAGGGTGTTTTTTGTTTTTTTAAGCTGAAGAGATTTTGTTTAAAAGAAAGTGAAAGTAACAGTTATACTGTTTGTGCAGGTGAGTTATACGGCGAGGGGGACATAGTATAGGGGGCTAATTGTAACGATCAGTCGGATAATTAGTTAAAATTTGTTAATGAACTTTTTAATTAAGGAAAATAGACATATGATTCCAATTAGAAACTTGCTGAGCGTCATTAAAAACTACTAAATCAGTAATTTTCAGAAAGACTGAGCGCGTGAGAAACATAGTAGTGCACTAAAGTTACAAATCGTGGAGCAGGTACAAGGCTAGCGGTTGCGGAACGCGATGATAATAGGGAGTTTTCATTGACCGCGTTTCCCCCTCCGCTAAGCCCTCCTCAACGAAGAAGCCGCTACTGCGCCTGCGCGCCGATGGCCTTGACTGTAGGGTTCCGGAGATCGTAGTGGGTTACGGAGAGCGTTGCGGGACGGCCAAAACGATCTACGAAGACTCCCTAATTTAATCATCCGTGTTCCGCAACAGCTAGCCTTGTGCCTGCTTCACGAGTGGTAACTTTATTGCACTACTACGCTTCTCACGGGCTCGAAGTCTTTCTGAAAATTACTGACTTAGTGGTTTCGATGACGCTCAGCAAGTTTCTAATTGGAACCATATGCCTATTTTCACCAATTAAAAAGTTAATTAACGAAATTTTAATTAGTTGACTTATCGCAAAGAATAAGCTACCCACATAATGCCCCCCTGGCCATACAACCCACCTCTTCAAGTGGCATAACTGTAACTTTCACGTTTTTTTTTTTATTTTTATCAAATCTGTATAGCTTAAAAAAAACTATATATTTCAGTTACAGGGGGCCCAGATTATTTATTCACGAATCAAGAATAAATAACGACATGTATGTGATTGAATGTTATCTGTTTTGACTGTTGCAGAACGGCAGTGTGTTGACACCGATCATCCAAGTCAAGGAGGATGAATTTTGTGCTTTCGTTGATGGCCTGGAAGCCGTGACCGGTATCACCACAGAAATTGAAGCTGTTAGTACATTGCTTGCCGTTTACTACATCTTTGATGTAAAGTACCCATGAGGCATCTCCCACACGATGAAATTTATCGCTCACTTTTTTTTTTGTTCTCTTGGAGGGAACAGCGTGCCTGTCCCTTTTAAAATATATTAAACCTTTTTGTCCAGTTAAGTAGTCATCGTTTCAATAAAATGTTAATTGCTTAATTGCTCTGTTTGTCAGCAGTATTTTGTTCACAAGATCTCAGTATTTTTGTATGTTCGCGTTGAATAATAGGCTAAATAAAATATATAAATTGAACAAGTGTCTTGTTTTTTATATTTCTTACCTTTGGTCAATCAATAGACGCTTAGCTTTGGTCAATCAATAGACACTAAATACCTTGTAGAGAATAGTAAAAGTAGATAACTAGTCATATAATTCACTGAGATAGTTTTATTAATCACCAAACAAGCCTCTATTAAGACATCCAAATCAGGTTCAGTTAAATTTTTATTTTAAGAAGCCTTGAATCGTTCAATTTATTTTCTAGTTGGTAAACACCCATTATGGTATCATTAGGAGTTTATAATAAGGTAGCAAAAAGGCAATATTATATATAAAGCACGGATCAGAAGCTCAATAGAAGATCAAAATAAGATTCAATAAGGAACCAATAAAGTGGTTCTTTTATGAAGCCATAAATTGTTTCAGAAAGATCCTATTGTAAGGTAGCCAGAAAGATCCGATAACGGTTCTATACAGGACCGATCAAACATTCAATAAAAAATCCTAATAACGCTCCATAAAGAACCAAAAGAAGTCGTTCCTTGAAAGAGCGTTAAATGGTTTCAAAAAGAACCTCACGAAAGGTGGTTAAAAAAAAACTAAGGCGTTCTTCAAAGAACCCATAAAACGTTTTAAGAAGGATCCAATTATGGATCAAACAAGAACCCATATAGTTCTTTTCATGTACCATTATTGGAGCCAAAAATAACCATGCATAGGGTTCTACTAAAGAACCGAAAAATAATTTATAAAGAACCCAAAAATTGGGTTTAACCAAAGAACCAATAATGTGGGTTCTTTCCGGAACTTTTAAAGGTGCCGCCCATCGGACAAGTCAAAGAACCCAAAATGGTTCTTTCGAGCACCTTTTTTTTTTAGAGTGTAGGCAGTTAAAGTAGACTGCGCCGGCCATTTCCCCTTCTATGTCTTCCCGCTTGGGAAGCCGTTAGTGCTGCTTCTTCCCATGCTGGTTAATTCTTCTTGGGTCCATGCAGACTCGAAGTCTGCCATCTTTTTTCTTGACAAAAACAAAAGGGCTTACCCAGTCGGGGGAGGAGTCTTCTCTTTTGATGATTCCCCCTTGCTCCATTCTTTGGAGCTCGTCGCGAAGAGGCTAACAACGGAGGGACAGGGGCACCCTCCGGGCTGGCTGGGCGACGGGGGCGGCACCAGGCTGCGGGACCATGCTGTAGGGCTGCTTCAGGCAGCCTAATCGATCGAAAAGGTGCCTGAAATCTTTGGTAGCCTTGTACTCCTCCGAAGTTCCGATGGCGTCCACTGTGCGCTGCACAATTCCTAAGGCTTCGCTTGCGTCCAGTCTCAGTATGGCCTAGCGACCATCTTTCACGGCAAAGACCTTCACACTATTAGCAGCCTTTCCGACTGTCACCTTCTGGCACGTCGTTCCAAAGTTTCTTATAAATCCTCCTGTGTACGCTTGCAGGACAGAGCTACTGGGCTTCAACGCTTTTGGCGCTCGCAGCTTTTTGTACACTGAAAACGTTAGCAGGCTTACTGAGATCCGGTGTCAACTTTAAAAAAATACTTCTCGAGCAGAAACTTGAGCTTTGATGATCCAATCGTGTTTTCCGTTTTCGCCGCCTATCTGCAGAACGTCAAAGGCATCGTTGACGTCATCGTTGACGTCATGTCTGCTTACTTCACCAACTATACGGTACAGCTAGGACAGCAATTCGCGAAGTGATTAAGCTTCCGGCATGAGTTGCATTTTTTTCCGTAGGCGGGACACCGTCTGACCTCGTGTCGCCAATTGCATTTTCCGCAGCGTAATTTCTTTTTGTCTTTTTGGTCCGCCTTGCTGCGTTGCGGTGCCGCTTGTTGTGAGTTAGCATCAATACGGCTGGCCGCCTTGTTCCAGACTTGGTTTCGTTTCGCCAGAGTTTCCGCTACTTTGCACATTTCTTCTCCCTTTAGCAACGTTAGACCCTTCTCGCGAAGCATTTTCTCGCGAAGCTTCGAATCATGCGTGCCGAACATGATCTGGTCTCTGATCATTGAGTCATGCAGTTCTCTGAAATTGCACTGGGCGGCTAGCTTTTTCAGGTCTCGAATAAACTTTTCGACGGGTTCTCCCTCAGCTTGCGCTCTTGAGCGAAATACGTAGCGTTCATGCACTTCATTGCTCACCTTGGCAAAGTATGCTTCAAACTTTCTGACGAGGGTTGCGTAGTCGTCCTGGTCTTCCCCGTCCTCAAACTTGAAGTTGTTGAAGACGTCGAGTGCTTCGTCGCCGGCAACGCTCAGCAGGACTGCAGCTTTTGCAGCTTCACTTCTTGGACGCTCTTTCTATGCCGTAGCCTTCATGAAAACTCGACCTTCTGCTTGAAGCGCTTCCAGTTTTCGGAGAGGTTGCCCGACAGTTGTAAGGGCTCCGGCGTTTTGAGCAGATCCATCGTCGTCACTGCGTCGTCCGACTACGCTTGGGCCCGCGCCGGCCACTTCTGACACCATGTATCATTGACGATAAAGAGGCAAGCGACAGGATCGTGTGCAGAGCAACAAGAACATAGTTTAATGGACGTCGGCGGTATTTATCAAATAGCGCCGGCCGCACTGCGCATGACTAGTGCCTTGTCATGCGAAGCGTTGTACATGATAAGCTCGATACAATTAGAACATAATTTGAGAGCGTAACGTGCTTTGTAACCGCCACGAGAGAAAGAGGAAAGTTTCGAAAGCATAACATACAGTTGAGAGGAGAAGGGGAGTCGAATCAGGGTCCCAAGATGTCGGTGGTGGTCCGGTCCCTTGCGCCACCAGACGAGGCTGAGAAGTCGTGGCGGCTGCGGTGTTTGCAGTGCCGGACACAGGGGTGAATCCAAGTGGGGGGGGGGGGGGCGATGGGGGCGGCCGCCCCCCCCCCCCCCAAACTAAGTCGACCCCCCGCCCTCCCCCTTCTCGGAGGGCAATTTGAAGTGGGTGGACCCCCCGGTGCACACGAAAGAGTGGGAGAATAGCATCCTTACAAATTTTCCGTCCGCCCCCCCCCCTCACCCCCCCCCCCCCCCAAAAAAAAAAAAACGGAGTTCTGGATCCGCCCCTGGCCGGACAGCGCTCACTCACAAGCACACATGTAGAGTCAAAAACTTGCTCGGGGCCGACCAACTACGCCGCCGAAGCTTTTCTCGGGGTTCCCCCAACCACGCCGCGCGCGGCTTCCACTTTTTGTTTCCTCCGAGCTCGCCCAGAAAAATTTTGAAGATCCGCACTCATCCCATCGGTGCGCACGCACCCCACTCAAAACGCAAAAAAAAAACAGCTGCAATGACAAAAACCGTTGAATTCTTTGACACCCTCCCAGAATCGCGGTAGTTCGAGTGTGCGTGTCCGGCTTCTGTTAACAGGTTACGTTTATTCCCGCCATGGTGTCTCCGCTGCTGTCCGCCGCGCTTCTCGCTTTATAGGGCACTTCCAGCGGTACGGATCCGCGTCGGTTTCGTCGTCCCTCCTCATCGGGGCATTCGCGCGGACTCCACACACCGAGTCTGCAGTTTTACGTAGCGGAGTGTAGTTCAAGGTTGCAAGTAGGGTTCTACTTTGCTGGTAAGGAGCGGTTTTTGTCGAAGTTTTGCTACATCGTTTTTCTATTAGGACCTTTGTTATCCCGGCTCTGCTATGACCTCTGAGGATAAAAGAGAGTGTAGCGCGTGTGCGAAATTGCTTGCACCTGATGGTTAAGGGTTCAAGTGCTTCGCCTGTGATATCTGGTATCACGTGGGAAAGTGTTGCGGGGTCAATAATGCTTCCTTCCCGGAATTGTCAGACAGCGATGTACTCGCTTGCCAGTCAGGAGATTGAAAACAAAAGGGTATCACCTTACGCCCTTCTGCTCCATATAATGCACCCCCAAACTTCAGTTTCACGTACAGCGCACTATTGTCGAACAGACGGCCCTACATTTTACGAGGGGCTTGATAACGGTGCGGAATAACTTTTTAAATATCTAAAGTGCGTATCAAAACCACAGAAAGAACCGATTTTTTTTTTGCACTCAGTAACGCGTACATTTGCTATTTTATTAAGTTGTACCACACAGCTATCGAGCCTCTCGTGAAAGTTAGTACCGTCAGTTCGACGTCAGTGCGCTGTACGTCGAACTGAAGTTTTGGGGTGTCGTATATGGGACAAAGGGTGTAAAAATACACCCTTTTTTCAGAGCGCATCATGCAGACTGCGCTTCACGCAGCAATCTTCTGATCAGGAGGAAAAGAGCCCTCCAGGCAGGGAAGAGCGTGGGTGAACTGGAGCTCGCGAAAATAGGCCGCACATTCTGAGCATGAGCACGAAGTAAATGAAGTGCTCAACCGAATTGACCTAATGAAGAAAACGATGGGAGTGCAGTCTGTCAAGCAGGATGCCATAATTCAAAAACTTACGCGGCAATAAAAGACAATCCAGGCCATTGAGGCGTCGTCGGTGACGTTAAGCTTCCTGTATGACGAAGTCACAAAAAACGTAAAACCCAGGAAACCTAATAAGGATCTATAGAAGAAAGCACAACAAATAAAGATGGTGAACTCCAAGCCGGTCTCGGAGATTCGATACCTAAACGCATCTGTGAAGAGCATGGAGCACTCAAGAAGGAAGAGCATTGAAATACACGGTGTCCGCAGGAAAGAAAATGAGAACCTTTCGAGATCATTAAGTGCTTAGTCACCGAACTCAAACTGCCCGTGCCAACAGCTGATGCTATCGAGGCAGTGCTCAGGTTGGGTCCTCGCGAAGAAATCCCACCAATAATCGTTCGATTCAGGGGCTGTTCCGGGCGTGAACTTTGGGCTGTTAAACGCGCGGCACTCAGGGACGAGTGTTTCTTTGTTGATGAGTACTTGACCTGGGCACTGAGGCAACTGATCTTAAGTGCAAAGCGGCGTGTTAGGGCAAAGTGTTACAAGCTCGTGTGGGCAAAGATCGGAAAAATCTTTGTCCGTCAGAACGATCACATGGCCTCCATTCATACCTAAAATGACGGTGATCTGATAAAAATCTCGTAATGAAGTGAAAATCAAGGAACTCTCGTAATGTTAACCAGCGCGTTCGAGTCGTTACACTGCGGGATGAGTACTGGAAGGATATTTTGGCAGACTTTGTTGACACTAAAGTGGCCCTAAACTTAGTGCGCAGTAATGTACGAAGTTTACACAAGCATTGGGACCAGTCACTTGTTTATTTGGTAGATATACTAGATTGCCTGAATGTTTTAAAATTAACTGAAACGAACATCGACATACGGCCTGAAACCTTTCTATGGTTTTGACACATTTGTCTTATGAAGAGAAAATTAAAGGGGAGGCGGAACACTTATGCTCATTAAAAGTAGCTGGCTCCGAGCAGCTTGCACCTTCCCTTATTCATCCTGAGGTTTCGGCTGTTACAATTTTTAAACATGCAGCGTCATTTGTGATTTGTGCTATTTATAGACCACTGAGTTCATATATTTCTTTATTTTACGACGAGTTGGAACATTTTCTGAACTGATATATCAATGCAGTCAACTCATTCTAGCTGGAGAGCTCAACATCGATGTTTTGAACGTATCAAAATATGGTGTTGCTCAATACCTTAATCGGTTGTCGTGATTTGGATTAGAAAACGTGATATGGAATTTAACACGAGAAGAGAGTTTGGGAACTCGAATAATTACAAGCACGCGCAATGATCACATAATTGTTCGACTAAATGAACCCAACTTTGCCTCAGGAGTAACTAGACAAATAGTTGCATACCACTATTTTGTATCTCTCATCGTGTTTGGTGGTGCCTTAAACGAGGAACGGGTTGATGATTATGTTGTAATTTTTTACAAAACTAATCAACATTATTTAATTAATTAATGTGACTGCAGAATTTTAGTAACATTGAATCATAGCACTGCCTGTCAAAAAATGGTTGAACGACTCGGAAGTGTAAAAAACAAGTGCACGAAAAGATTTCGTTTGAAGCAAAGAAAACGCGAAAATATGTGTGTTACCGCTGAAATAATGAAGTTTCGTAATGAAAAAGACACAATCTAACTGAGATGTAAAGCCTATACCGAGAATTCCACACTTAAAAAAGAGTTCAGAAGCCTACATAGTAGGGTTACCGCCAAAGTAAGACTCTCGAAAAAAAAAAAAAAACTGCGTTGCTTGTTTGGATTGCAACGGTAGAAACACCAGAAAAACATGGGATATTTATTATACATGAACTAGTCGGTAAGAAAGGCAAAGAAAATATTGTCCAGTCAATCAAAAAAGCCTTCGGAGACCGGAATGGACAATCTTTATGTGAGAGGCTCAATGAAATATTTGTTCGGAGTGTCGATCATCTCTAAGTAACGGGGTTTAGATACAGCAATATTTACACCGGTCCTGCGGGGGGTTGCGCCAACTCAGCTTATTTTCCGCAGACAACGAAAGAGTATTTTAGTTTGGTTATAAGCAAAATGTCCGTGTCTAAGGCCCCTGAGAATGACGGTATTCATTTGAGAGACATCTTGGATAACTTTAACAAACGTGCTGCTGAAAATAATTAACTCCTCTCTTTCAACCAGTGTTGTACACGTTTCCCTGAAAAAGGAAGGAAAGCTCATTCCTCGTTCCCTCTGATATTTGGAACGCGTTGCCGTTACAAGTTTTATATCTAAGAAAGGAACTCGTTCCCGTTACAGTTAAAAAATGAAACGTATCGTTACGTATACGTTACATTTGTATTTTGCTGATTACCATATTGAGTTGGATCGAACCAAGTTTTATATTTTTTATCTATCCCATCAAATGCCAACATAAGAATTTGAATGCCGTGATGGAAAGGCACCTGGAGAAGAAAACAAGCGGAAGCAGAGATTTATTTCATGATATATTCACCATTAAGAATCTCAGCTTTTAACCATATTCATGTTTCTGGTGGGCTACGCAGGCGAGCCAAATGTACTGTTGCATTGTACGAGCGTTTTACAACAACCTCGTACGTTTCAATCTAACAAAGTCCCGTCTTCGAACTTAAAGGGGCACTGACACATCAAAATCATATTTTTTTTTTTATTATCCGAAACGATTGAAAACGGTGCCGGGACATTACCCTCAAAATTCTAAACTTGGGAATTCAGTATTTGTGAATTAAAAAAACAATTTCCAAATGCCGAATTTGAAGTTCCCGCGCGATCCCCGCCAGTGCAGTCAGTCAAATTTTGCGGTCTCCTGCGACTCGACTTTCTCTCGGACCTCCGCTGACCCGATGCGAGGAGGAGGCGAGCTGGCGCGCGGGAAAAAAAAACGGTTTCTTCCCCGACTCGCCGATCTGCTCGAGCGCCGCCAAGATTTCTGAGAGAGGACACAAATCTAGGAGGGGACATCTCACCGAACTCTGATTTTTGGTATTTCAAAAAGTGGGGCCGTAGTGCGTTCGCAATTGCGTTAAAAAACATGTTTAACGATTGCCGTTATTAAATGTTATACAAATGTCGCCTACAAAGCTTCTAAATTTCCTGATTTTTGACGTCACCGATCAAAAGAAGCGAGGAGGTAGCGGCGGGAGATTTAAAAGCCAAAAATAAAAAGGCGCGCGCGTGCGCGGGGAAATTTTTTTTCGAGATGCGGTTTTTTTTGCGTGTCTATGACTACAACTTGCGTCGTTTTAGACAATAAAAACAATACGACCTTTAAGGTGTCAGTGCCCATTTAACAACAGTTTCTTATCGATGTTGCTGTCTGCAAGACGAGCAAGTGAAATAGAGGGTAGGTCTTTTGGGAGGTCAGTCTTGAAAACTACAAGTCCTTCTTCGTGAAGGTTGGATTCGTTGTTCAGCTTGAAGGAGAAGTTTGATGGAGGGCAGAAGGAATAACGGTAAATTTTTGTGTATTTTTTATGTGACCAATGTTCGGGATAGAAGAGTGCGTTCAATGTCTAGTAACCTGTTCTTTTTTGTAACTGTGGTTCTCTTTGTGCAAGTTCAGTGGCGGCTGTATTCGGCCTCAGATTTCTGCGTGTAAGAGGATTTGTGGAAGCAAATCAAGTAGCTGAGTTTAAAACGTCCCTCCTTCTGTGCCTTTTCCTTTGACTAAAGGTTTTAGGTTTTGCTCTTTGGACTGCAGCCTCGGGCACTAAAAAAAGAATTAATGTCCACTAGCTTTCATGTACCCAACTGTTACCAAGCGAGGACCACACAAAATAAACCCTAATATAAGTAACCAAAACGTTAACGAGATTCTGCTCTTCGTAAAGATATGGTTTTTATACTTTTAAAACTTCACTCTCAGAAAGAAATTAAAAATTACCCCAGTGGCGAAAAAAGAGAACGCCGTTCTTTTTTCCGTTCCAGTAAAACTGTCACGAGTTCTCGTTCCAGTTCCAACGTTGCCAAATGGAACGGCGACGTTCCTTCGTCCCTCCTAAAAGGAATGCGTTCCAGGAACGACGTTCCTTGGAACGCCGTTCCGTACAACACTGCTTTCAACGCGTACAATCGCCAGGGCCCTAAAAGTTGCAGTTGTAAGGCAAAAGGAAGTGAAAATGACATGTTGAATTACAGGCCCATTTCAATTTTATGCGTGGTATCTCTAACCATGGAAGAGTTTGTCTTAAACCAATGATGTCTTTCTGTGAGAAGTATTTTTTGCTGTGTAGTTCCCAGTACGGCCAAAACAAAGTCACACAATCATTACTCGAAGACCTGTTCGATCACACCCGCGAAATTATTGATCGTAACAATTTTGTGCTAACTCTGTTTCTAGACCTAAAAAGGCATTTGACATTATTTATCACGAATATCTTGTACATAAATTAGAGCACTTTGGTTTCAGAGGCCCATTCAATGACTTCCTGACTGACTACGTTTCAGGGCGTCGACAGCTAGTAAAGATTGGCGGATTTAAGAGTTAGTTAATGACACTTAGGTAAGGTGTTCCCCACGAACCTATTTTAGGTCACCTCCTTTTCTACATCAACGTTAGTAAAATTGGGAATCTTCCTTTTCCTCGCGGCTATTTCAGTACGCCGGCGATACTGCTTTGGCTTTATCTGGAAATGACGAATTCAAAGCTACGCCATCTTTTCAAAATTAAATATGCCAAATAAGGGCGTGGATCACCAGCAAGCAAGTTTTTGTAAACGTCGACGAAACAAAACGAATGTGCTTTCATAACCCGCGCAACATTATAAAACTTTCGGCCTTCATAGTCCTTCAGATATCCACTTGTCAAAATTGCTGGTATAGACCACTAGAATACGTGTCATCTGCAAGGCGTGCTTTTCGATTAACATCTGTCATGGGGAGCGCACGTGGACTACCTAGCGAGACGCCTAGGAACGGTATGTGCCTGTATACACTGCTTTCGCGTTCTGACCGATGAACGCACTAGATATAAGATATATGGGGCACTGGGGGAGTCAATACCACGATACAGAATAACGGTTTATTGTTTCTGCTCATAATATAAAAAAAGATAATATTCTGTGAAACATAGCAAGAAACATTGCGTAAGGAACTGAATTTGCTGACCTCGAAGCTGACCTAAAGATGCGGTCGCTACGAATATTGCCAGTTGACAAATTGTATATCTATACCATATTAGTTCACAATTACTACAAATACACGTTTAAGCAGCCACTAAAAAACAAAGGGTCCTGAGGAAATTAGAACGATTCGTTCTGCCAAGGGTTTTTACAAACTACGGTAAGAAGGCACGACTTTTTGATGTGCCACATTATTAAAACATGTTGCCAGATCGACTTTTGGATTGGCAGTCATTTGGGACTTTTAAGAGAGGGCTGAGAGAGTGCTGCAATGACTTTGCTGGTTAACCAAATTTGCAACCTCTACTCTTTTTTTTTTAATTTGGTGCGTTGAAGGTGTTTGCCTCTTATGATTTTCAAAGTTTCCGATTTGCAGAGTTTGAAACATGTTGAGATTTTAACATGTACCAAAGATTGTTTTGTTTTTTAGGTTGAAAGCATGCCTTACGTTCTTTAGCTTTGTGTAAGAGCAAACAGTATCCAGCCCACAAGCGCACACGTGCTTTGGCGGGCCTGGATAATTCATGTACTATTGGTCATTATGCAATAAACTTATGTTTGTATGTATGTATAAAGTGTGCAAAGTTTTGTGACGGCAAGGACAGTGTTGTCAAACTTGCCTTGAGCCTTCTTGCATATGATGAACACTGATACGTTTGGGGTGTTGCATGTCTCGTTACCACCACCCAGCAGTGTGAGACTTCGAGGTCATCCAAAGACTAGCAGTTAAGTACATCGCTAGGGGCGTGTCAAGGGCTACGTGGCGATAAAAATGTACTTTTTGTACTGACCAATATAATTGTCGGCTTAAATAGGTAACCGCACTGAATGAAAGAAAAACTTTTGAAAGTATTGTATTTATTTTGTTACCAATATAGATGGAAACTTCGAAGTATAGCTAAAAGAAGGATGAAGGCTGAGTTGCCTTTTTGATTACAATACATTAACCCTTTAAGCAATCGAATAAATGTAAATTTTATCAGAGTTGTCGTGATATCACCTAAAAGAATAAACGACAGAATAGAGAAGGCCAAATAAGAACATCTTCGGCAATGCAAAAAATATGTGCGTCGATTCTGCTAGATAATGAGTCTTCATTGGAGATGACATTCGCGTGCTGATTAACAAAAGACTGCACACGATTTGCGGGAAAAATCGGCAAATTTGGCACGGGATTGCAGACCTAGTGGCTCCGAAGGCCTCTACGGACGCACTTGCAAATCGACAATTTGTGTGATTCCCAAGGCAAGCTGCATCAACTCTGTGCAGACGCGAACGCGTTCTTGCCTTGACACTCGTGACCGTAACCTTCGGTGAATTCCCGCTTCCAAGAGCGAAGTTGTACTAATAAAATTAAAAAGCATCGTGCCTTAATTCCGACAATTCTTCTATTCATCAGAGATGAGGCGCTTACTAAAGGACCCAAAACCAATGTCTTAAATCAGTGGTTCTCGGCCATTGACGATTCGCGGACCCCTTGTGGATTGTCGGAGATGAAGGAGGACCCCGTTCGTGGTTTGGGGAAGGGAAAGTATAGGTTAATTATGGTAGTGATTTAATAAATAGATATGCCTAAGGGCTACCGTGAAGTAAACTTCTCTTATTGACACATGCACGAGAAAACGCACCCGAAATTAGAACGTTTCATCTGAATCTGAGAAGAAAAGAGAACTTTAATTTCCGGGCTTGGCTGATGAGGCTGGGCTTCGCGGACCCCAAAGGGTCCGCAGACCCCCATTTACGAACCACTGTCGTAAATGAACAAATTTAACGAAATGTTCTGTCATGTATACTATATTAGCATGCCCCAGTGACATCGCCTAAAGAAACGCTCACTAGTCAGGTTGTGGTTCCCGGAACGTGCATCCGACACATGGCAATCCGCCTCCCCTGCCGTCACACATAGCCCCTTCGGAACCGCTTTCGATGCCTGCACGATAGAGCCCGAAAAACTGACAAACATAAAGACGTGTTCCGGGCAGCGTAGTCACGTTATTCGACTTTAACAAGTATGCCGGCAACTCCTTTTGCTCGTCCTCAGTTTTGATAACTCGGTGTTTCTCAAACGGTGGGTCGTGATCTCAAGTGGGTTCACGACAGGTTCGGCGAGGGGTCAGGAAAGCGGCATGGGAACTTTAGGGACACATACGAACCTGGCTTCTCTGCGGCTGGGTCGATAAACTCGCAGCTCAACGTCGAGCTGCACCTGAATGTTGCGGTTTCTAAATTTTGCCCTTGTTTTGAGGAACAATGCTCAAGCAAGCAAGCTAACTCTAGTATTACGAGGAGTCATTCCAGTTGGTATGCAGTTTTTTCACGATGCTCTCTACTAGGGCTAATCCACTCGAACTATATTACCCTCAAATTAACTTCTGGCTTCGATTTCGTGTATTTCAGGTGCAAAATGGGGAACTAAAGCTGTCTCCTAGAGAGAGACTCGACAAATCGCGAAACGAGAATTTCTCTTAGGCATTACGCACTCAGTTGTAGCGCTCCAGCTGGGACGCCTGGTTCATCGAGTGCTCTGCGGCGTCCATCTTATAATGGCGAGAGAAAGACCACTGACGCAGAGTTATGTCCTGCAAACTTGTATTGACACCAAGCTTAAATCAAGCGTAAAGACGTGCAAGCCATGCCAAGAACAAAGCAGTGATCATACGGTTCTCTATTCCACCGAATGTCTCGATCGATTGTTCCTTGGATACGTGAGCCCATTGGTTTTGCATGGCACTTTCGACAACGCGAGGTTCTTAGAGTTGGTGATACTCATTGTACTGGGTGTTGCTTTAGGTTTTACACTGTTTACTTTTACCCTGTCGAAACTACACTAACGCGCCCTGTGCACGCGAGTTCTATGACCAATGAGACAATACATGGGGCCAATCGTCCCGGTAAGCTGGTTAATTATTCACATTTGCTTATGAACTTTTTACATAGAGAAAAAAAAAAGATATGTCTCCATTCAGAAACATGTTGAGTGGCATCGGAAACCCATTAACCAGTGAATTTTAGAAAGACCTGGAGTGCGTCGGAAGTGCGGTGTTGCGCTAAATGTATCACTCGTCCAACAGGCATAAGGCTGGTGGTTCAAAAATGCGCCCGGGCGGTTTCTCCGTCTCTTATCATCCCTGACTTTGCACCACCGGCCTTGAGCCTGTTACACGAGTGGTACCTTTAGCACACTACCACGCTTCCCATGCAGTCCAAATCTTTCCAAATTTACTGATTTGCTGGTTTTAGATCACGCTCAGCAGAATTTCAATAAGAGACACTTGTTTATTTTCACTAAGTAAAGAAACACACTTTAGTTAACCTTTTTAGTTATCGTGAAAATTTGCCTTCTATATATGCCCCCCTCGCCGCATAACTCAGCTGCACAACAAACCGCGTAAGTTTAGCTTCGAAGCTTTTTTTTTATAATTATTTGTAAAGCCAAGAGGAAAGAGAACAGGTCGTATAATGGCTAGATATGTGCATTTAAAAAAAAAAAAAAACGATAAGCAAGAAAATACTTATCTTGCGTGATTTTTTTTCCTGTTCCGCGTGGCCCTACATCATCCTCTCACCTAAAGAAAACAGCACCTCCCGGCTTCAGCCGTAAAAGCCTCCACCGGGAAAGGCTGCAAACAATGTTACTACGGTTTCATACAACTCAAGTTCTTTCTGGTGTGAAAAAAGTATTGTTCAGTTACTCAGTCAATCAAGTAAAAAATTAAATGGATCGGCAATGCTATGCATGTAGACGCATGACTATTCGCGGCCGATTTCCCTATTCAAAAAGAAATCAAAGATCGAGCACACCGCCGTTGTCTCCGGCGATGGGGAGAGCATTGCTAAGGCAGCCATGACGACATATGATCAATGAAAACGCGACATTTCGTTGATATTGCAAACGCTGTTCTTACAAAATGTGTATGTTTTTGTAGATAATTAATACAAATAAGAGTAGTCGGAAAACGTTACTTTTTCGCGGAGAGCGAGCATAAACGTGCAAAAATTGTCTCAAAAACAGGGCACTATGTTGTTGTTTATGTTTTTCTGCGGGAGTGATGTGTCCGGTCGTCAGCTCTCCAGCGCTCGTTCGCTGGGTTCAATCGTAGTCCGGGCTGTATGGGCAACGAGCTGTGCGCATTCGAGATATCACTCCGCGGTTTCACCGGTTGGAGGCGCGAGGGTCCTTCGCTCGCTATTTATTGGCTGACAGTGGTCCTGGTTTCGGAACAAGCTTCCCCCATTTTCCGAGATGAACGCGGCATGTTGCAATCTTTTATTGCTTTTGCAATAGAGAAATCGGCCACGCATCGTCATGATTTAGGGATTTCTAGAATGCTTAGAGCCAACAGAGTAAGTTATCGCCATATTTAGGAGATTTCAAAATCCTCCACGGGGCACCTTTAAGTCAACGTGGCTCCACTTTCTGTACCGCTCCCATCTGCGGCGCTATTGTAGTTCAAAAATTTAAGGGCAGTTCACAATATCACGGTGCAACGCAGAGGACACATCGTTAAGCTGTAAAAGTGAAAACGTCAGATGTCACTTTGAATACAAAATCGCCATCAAGATAAACCAGCGCTCAATGCTCCTCATGAATAAGACAGGAGTGCAAAAGATACCCAACTGAGAGCTGCCACGGGCTTCGCTTGAGTACTGGTGGCTGCAGCAGGCGTGAAGGCAGTAGTATTCCTTTAATGAACAAAACCAGAATAGTGAAAAAAACAAAAAAACAAACGACATTTGGTTGTTGTTTTTGTTTTTGTTTTTAGCCGTGCGCTTTTAAATTTTATGGGAAAACCTCTATATGCTTAAGCGTTAGACTCAGGTAATATAAGCAGGTGGAAGTCAGAGCGCACAATTTACATATAACTGAAAATGCCCAAAATTGCAAACAACTGTATGGCAGAGTGGTTAGAGAAAGAAGTGTTTTTGCACAAAGAGGTAAACGACGTAAAATAATTGGTTAAAGAGGCGGTGAGCTTGGAGTATAAAGCCAATTGTGTAAGTCTGGATTCTGTGATTCTTGGTCAGACTACAGTCTTTTTTTGCGATATAATTGTTTCAAGAAGCAGTGCAAAGTGGGAAATTGTTTTCGTGGTTGTTGTTTATATAAATACTCGTTCTTTTTCAGTCACCTTTATCGCAGTGGCGATCCGGGTCCGAACTGTGCTGGGTCCTTTGTTCTTGTTTTTTTTTTTTTTTTTTTACAATCATGCTTCTAATTGTTTAATGTTTTCCCGGAGTGTACGGGTCAGCGTATTAGTGTTAAGTAGAATGGAAGGGGTTTTGGTCTAATTCAGTTATATTCGTAGGGATTTGTGTTTAGGAGGCGTGACGTGAAAGTATGGTTAGGGTTCGAATAGTGTGCGTGTGCGAGTGGGGGGGGGGGGGGGGGATCTTCTGTCTTTAGGAGCTTTTTCATATGTTATCTTAAGTTCTTAGGATAGAGACTGGAAATGTGTTTTCGTTTTAAAGAATTAAGTGATTTTTAACGGAGCTGAGCTTCAATCCTAAAATTTTGTCCGTCCGTCAGTGCATAATTTCACTAACTTTCGCGGGGAAAATGAAGTTTTTAAAGACTTGAGCGTGTTGGTGATCTAAATTGACTTAAAATGAAAGAAACACAGAAGAGGACGAAACAGACGACACAGCTGCATCGTCTGTTCGAATTTCCCCTTTAAATATAACGAAACAAATTGACGTCACGCGTCCTAAACACCAATTCAGTTTCCCCTCTATACTAGGCGGGGGAAATCGACGTCACGTTCCCTGTCGTCATGTGTAACCTATAAAACGATTTAGTTTCTTCGCTGAAGTTTGCGAACACGTCACCTGGCACATTCTTCCCCTCTCCCCCTTCCACTATTCCCGCATCCCTCCCTTCCACTCCCTCACCTCCCTTTCCACATACCTTCGATTCCGTACCTTTCCCTCCATCCCCCTCTCTTTTTCCACCTGCCGTGTAATCTCCTGGGTTGCGTCCCTCCCTTCCTTCCACCTTGGCGATGGGACGCAACAAATCACTTTCTTCCCTCTTTTCTATTTCCCTTTTTCTCCCCCTCACCAGTCTCTGGTCACTTGACACACAAATTTAATTTCCCCAAAATTGTCAAAATATAGTCCCTACTCCCGGAGCTACTGTTTAACATCTACAAAACAATTGAAACAATCGCTTCTAAATACTGCATTTCATAGATTATAGATTTGTAAAGTTAAAGGGTGCTACCATGTTTTTTCACGATGACCACTTTAGAAGGTATGCAAGCTCTTCTGAGTGTGTGTAATTGTGTCCTGAACTAGCGGATGGTTTTGTTTCTGTGGCGGGTCTTAGGCGACCTCGCCAATGCTGCATATATGATAATGTTACTGAATACACGAGTCAACTGGGTTTGAGACGTTGCCTTCTGTTATTTTGTTCCTTTCTTTTCACTTTGGATTACTCTCGTCCTCCGGCCAGCATCAGGTGGCTCGAAAAAATGTTCAATCTAAATTAACTCGCCCATGCCGTCCCCGTTTTGACGTTTGGATTTGCTTTGCACTACTGTCTTGACGCCTGCCCAGCAGGTGCCAGTAGTTCTCCCACACAATCGTTGCTGCTTCTCTGTCTGTGCAGATGTCCCAGAACAACTTGGAGACCGGCGTATCAGTCCTATCATATGAGGAGGCGTGATAATCACGAAAGTCTTGAAAGTAAACATATTCGACAGAAATTTGTCTAGTTTGGGGAACACTCTGAAAAAAGAAAAATCAAACCAAAAGTTTAGAAACAAACAAATCCAAACGTTTCGGGGTCGACCTGAGTCCTTCTTCAGGGGTGACTAAAAATGGAATGGGACAGCGCGAGCTTCGACCTCTCCTTCCTCATCTACCGAGTTGATGTTTTGTGAACGTGACGCAGGCCATGAACGTAAATAGATGGTAAGGCCCGGATGGACCTGTTAAGGTTCCCCGGTGTGTTCTGGATATGCCACGACTTCAAGAACAGACGTTTTCGAATATGTGGCTCCGTGTCTATCGCGTGCGCGTTCCCGAAGTCGATCCGATGATCAAATACCTCGCAATGTTCCGCGACGATGCTACGCTCGCGATCGAAATTGGGCACATCGTTCTGGTGCTGGCGCATGCGTTCGGAAAAAGATTTAGTTTCACCGATGTAGGCGGCGGGGAACTCTGCGCACGGTATCTTATAGACCACGCCTTGTGCTTTCTCTTTTGGGAGGCGATCTTTCGGCCTTGGCATGAGCCGTCCTAATAGTGAAACTGGCTTGTGCGCCACTTGGATCCGTTCTTTTCGGAGCACGCGCGCCAGTGTCTCGCTCGTCCCTTTTACATAGGAGACGCTAATTCGCTCGACGGGCTGGGCTGTGTGTCACCCGACGATCCATAGTTGTTGCGCGTGCAGCACTGTTGACGGGCGACGCGTTGAACAAAACTCCTTGAACAGCCATTTTTTTGGAGGTCAGCAAGTATGGTCTATTTCTCCTTTCTTCTGTCTCTTTCCAACGAGCAGATGGTCATTCCTCTAGAAAAGAGAGTAGAGACCACAGACGACTTGTGACTCGTTGGGTGGTTCGAGTCAAAATCAAGGTAGCGTCCGGTGTGTGTTGGCGTTCTGTAGACCGTGAATCCTAGCGTCCGGGAAGGTGTACGACTTAAAGCGATAGGCATCCTTTCATAACCTCCGCCGAGGCAACGCCACAATCTATCTCGCAATCAAACTGCTGCGCTTCGGAAGCTCCTCGAGGATACAGAGATTGTGCTGCTGCCGGCAGATAAAAGAAAATCTACCGTCGTCCTGGACCGGGAGGGGTACGAACAGAAGGCACGGGATCTTCTGGAAAGTCCGGCATATGAAAAGCTCATGAACGATCCAACATCCCAAATTCAACGGAACATGAACAAGATGTTGTCTGACATTATCAAGCAATATCCAGAGTCAAAATCCCTCTATTTGCATCTCATCTACAGGAATGGCTCTGCGCCAAGCTTCTACGGACTACCCAAGACCCACAAACCTAACGTCCCCTTAAGACCTATCGCAGACTTTACGACCTCACCGCTCCCAGCGCTATCGAATTACCTACACCGGACTATATTTCTCTTTGTTGGAAATACGCCAACCCATGTGCTGAACACCGGCCACTTCGTGGAACGTGCCTCGCAAGTGAGACTCAGCGATGATGACACTATTGTGTCTTTCGACGTTGTGTCACTCTTTACCAGCGTGCCAGTTCCCTTAGCAGTTGCTGCAGCCAAAGAGGTCCTCGAGAAAGACGAAACATTGGGCCCAAGAACCAGCCTCAGTGTAGATGAGCTATGCCGCCTTCTCGAGCTCTGCCTTGGCAGTACGTACTTCAGCTTCAAGGGTGCGATTTTCAAACAAGTCAGCGGAACGAGAATGGGTGCCTCTATTTCTGTCATGACGGCACACCTCACAATGGAAGTGGTAAAAGAGAAAGCGCTTAGCACTTTCGCCAACAGGCCAAAAGAGTTCATGCGCTATGTAGATGATTGATTTTGCATCGTGAAGAAATCAGAGGTGAACAACTTCCTCGCACACCTGAATTCCATAGAACCGGCCATCCAGTTCACTGTAGAATACGAGAGAGATGAAGTCTTGCCGTTCCTCGATGCTCTGGTGCAAAGGCAAGGAGAAAAGCTCGGATTCACGGTCTACAGGAAGCCAACACACACCGGACGCTACCTTGATTTGGACTCGAACCACCCAACGAGTCACAAGACGTCTGTGGTCTCTACTCTCTTGTCTAGAGCAATGACCATCTGCTCGTCGGAAAGAGACAGAAAAAAGGAGAAACAGACCATACTTGCTGACCTCCAAAAAAACGGCAATTCAAGGAGTTTTGTTCAACGCGTCGCCCGTCGACTGTGCCACACGCGCATGGATCGTCGGGTGACACACAGCCCCGCCCCGTCGCGCGCATCAGCGTCCCCTATGTAAAAGGGACGAGCGAGACACTGGCGCGTGTGCTCCGAAAAGAACAGATCCAAGTGGTGCACAAGCCAGTTTCAACATTAGGACGGCTCATGCCAAAGGCCGAAAGATCGCCTCCCAAAAGAGAAAGCACAAGGCGTGGTCTATAAGATACCGTGCGCAGAGTGCCCCGCCGCCTACATCGGTGAAACTAAATCTTTTCCCGAACGCATGCGCCAGCACCAGAACGATGTGCGCAATTTCGACGCGAGCGTAGCGCCATCACGGAACATTGCGAGATATTTGATCATCGGATCGACTTCGGAAACGCGCTCGTGATAGACACGGAGCCACACATTCAAAAACGTCTGTTCTTGGAGTCGTGGCATATCCAGAACACGCCGGGGAACCTTAACAGGTCCCTCGGGGCCCTACCATCTATTTACGTCCATGGCCTGCGTCACGTTCACAAAATATCAACTCGGTAGAAGAGGCAGGAGAGGTCGAAGCTCGGCTGTCCCATTCCATTTTTAGTCACCCCTGAAGAAGGAGTCAAGTCGACCCCGAAACGTTGGGATCTGTTTGTTTCTTAACATTTGGTTTGAGTTTTCTTTTTTCAGATAATCACGAAATTATAAGGGCCTATGCA
>JABSTQ010002489.1:0-13828 GCA_013358835.2 Ixodes persulcatus | reverse complement strand
TCCACATCACAGAGCAAACTTCGAGGTCACCATGTGAATCGCAGGCAGAGGACGCGCGAGCTGGAGGCTCTGAAAAAAAAAACCCACGGAATTCTCCGTGGAGGAGGGGAGGCGAAACTTTTAGTGATGGCAAGAGACTTTGGTCTAGGTGGGGCCCTTAGTCCAGGGGGCCAGTGCTCTTCCTCAGTGCACCCGGAAATACGTCACTGCGCACGTGACTCGGAAGACGATGTAGAGTTGAGAGTGGTTTGGAGAAGCCGAAAACGTGAATTGTTTGATTTTTTCTGTTGTTAAGAACTAACGCGCGAAGGCAAATTTGTTTTCAGTTTTTTAATCCAGACATGAGAGGGAACAACTATCACAATTATTGGACCGAATCATTCGTTGGAATAAGTGTGGTAGTTGCTCCCTGTCATGTTTGGATTTAAAAGATTATTTCCCTTCGCGCGTTAGCTCTTAAAAACAGAAAAGTCAAACATTGACGCAGTACGTTCAATGCGGGTTAAGTAAAACTAAAAACGCCGAGAATTACTTCTCACTAGTGTTCAGCATTAGAACATAAATATCGTAAAGTTTTTTTTTTTTTTTTTTTATCTTTCTCACCTGTAAAACGGCATGAGAGGTGACCGTAGAAAAGGCGGATTGTATACATGGCTCGCACTTGTTGTCATCGAACCATACCAATAGTCATTCCTTGTTGTTCTTGCCGAGAAAAACAAATTCGGTTGTGCGAAATATGTGGTGCACGAGGTACACGCGCAACGCGCAGCAGTGCAAGTCATGTTTACCACTGGGACATGTGACATGCTCGTCCTTATCACTGGCTGAACGGGTTCAAGGAGGACTAAGAATATAACTTCCCCCAAAATCCCGCAAGGCCTCTCGTCGTTCCAATTGCATCACGCGGGAATTGTGGAACCCTTCCGATGTACGTCCGGGCCGGCTCGAGCGTTTTGTACGTCCTGGAAGGAGCTTAATTTCTCTAGCTTACCACTGCGAGATCAAAACAGACATAAAAAAAGACTAACAGATCGAAAAGCCGAAACGTACCCTAATTTGTTATCGTCTGGTTTGTTTCTTGTTTTTTTGTTTTGCGTTTTGAAAAATCAAAATGCTTGACCAGCATGAACTACTCCTATTAATTGTTCTCCTTCACGCTTCGTACATCGAATTGCCGTAGTACGTCAAAAATACGATGAGAGGCGCTGCGTATTTTCGGAATGGTCTATTGGTATGTTTTGAGCATCGTAGTTCCGTACCTCAAGAACGTTGAAGAGCTTCCGACACGGTGCCCGTATCCCCCCAGGCTATCAGCACCGTGCTGCTCTTCGAGGGGACTACGCAAGACCACCGGATGTTCTTCTGCACGATTAAGGTCTGCGTGCACGACCTTGATGCACTGGTCGGCCATGCAGCTTGTTGTGATATCGCCCACCCTACTGCTGCTGCTGTCCTACCACCGAACGGACGAGTCTCCGCGCTGGCTCGACCAGGTTCCCAGGAATTGTATCGTTCGAAAACTTGACCGATAAGCACTCCAGCAGCTATGAGCAAATTGCGGTATATGAAACACCGCGATGTGCTCATAAAACTAGTCGTTGGTCGTCCTTGAACCAATCAAAATGAATGGCGAACGGTATCGCACAACTCTCTGCTTTATCAGTCATGCGTGCTCTAACATTTTTATTAGGATGCCGCATATCATCGCGAGACTGCTACAGAGAGTATTCACCGGCAGCCATAACGGTGGGCGTGATTGCTGAGTGAGCTTGTACTGAGCATGCGCTCTAAATATCCCCTTCAAATATGGCGTCCAGTGAATACCGCCTATATATAGTGCACAACTTTACAATCTGGACATCCACTTTTGGTAGTGTTGAGAACATCGCATTTCACTAAAAAACTGAGCTGACTATATTGGCGGTCACTGAGATTTGTTTGTACTGAGAAAATAAAATCTGGTGGTGCAAAATGCACGCTGCAGAAGGTTGGAGCTCAGTGCAAGTCATGTATTCGAGAGACAAAAATTATTTTTGCTTGGTGCAGCATCGTGAGGATCGGCGCTAGCGTCTGGCACCAGGAAAACGCGTTTTCTGGCAGGAGTGATTGCAAACAATGTAGTTTCCGGGATCACGCTGTCTGGTGTGTGCTGAAGACGCGGAGCAATGGAACATTTACAACACAAAAGAAATTTTAAAACTCCCCCCCTTTTTTTTCGGTGCCCTTTCAGAGAATAATATTTATTCCTGAGGGTCTCCCTCTTTCTTTTGGGGGTGTCAATTCAACAATTATATTTGCGTCATTTGTAAATAGTAATCCTTCATTTCTTTTATTTTCACCCAAAAACTGTGAGGTTTATAAAATATACGGATCTGGTCAAAGCTTAGGGAAGAACTTGAAAACGACACTCAAGTGAGACTTTGAGCGGCTGCCAAGACTCTGCTGTCCCTCTGATGCCACTATGATCTTTCTTTCCAGGTATCCCTCTGGTAAACACAAATAGTGCAATTTATCGTTCGATTAATAAGTCACATTTGGTTCTTTCAATGCTTCTATTCTCGGGGACAACTTTCTAAAACAGCTCAGCAACAACGAAAACATGTTTGAGTACCTCAATGATGTGTACACGTAAAATGGCTAGTGCAACAATTTTTGCATTTTCAGTAAATACTGCTAAGAGCTAATCCCCGCCTTTGATAACTTGCAAAAACACCCATTAGTTTTCCTCTCCACTCACTGGCAGACTCAGAAAAAAGAAAGGAAAGAAACAGCTTTCCCCTCTTCAACCTCGCTATTAGAAAAAGCGGTCATGTGATTTGGTGCTAATTATATACTTTCAGTGTTCATCATCATCACGCGCTGGAGTTGGCAAAAAATAAAGCATGGGTTGAGCTTTAGACATTGTTAGAGTTCGGCTATTCTCATCTTTGATTAAGCACGAGCCATTACTCGAATGTTTGGAGATGTTGATTCTCAAGAACCCGAGCACTCGACTCGGGCTCATGACAATCGAGTACGTCACGGTGTCACGTGACTCGCGGTGAAGAGTCGTGGTGCCATGTGACGTCATGGTGTCAAGGTTAAAAAATGTAGTGACATTCTCAATTTAGGTCGACTTGGCGCAGTGAGTCACGCAACAACATCACGGGGCCGCGTGACCTGACATTATTTGACAGCATGTCTTGACACCTTGACGTCACGTGACCACGTGACACATGATTAATTGTAGTACCAGTACAAAAGTGCCTCGAATACCCACAATTTCTCATGCATTGCGATTCGGTATATGACAATTTGATCAATACATAGAAATACAGTTGCAAATTTTGTTCCTCAAACACTCATTCTGTAATTAAAGAAAAATACCGTCAACCGTTTTAAACCGGCTTCCGTTATATATTTTTTCCAATTCAGTTCCGGTTCACATTAGTGCCACTAAATAAGCTACGCTTCAGAGTAACGACACTTGGCCATATTGTGGCTTAAAATCATGGTTGCCAGTTATCTGAAGCTTTATCTGAAATCACAGGAAATGTTTTTTTTTGTCCTCCACAAATGTTTAAACAGTTCGCGACAGAGAAAAGCAACATTACATGAGCTTCCTAACACCGAATCTAATGCTGGGGAAGTCGCACTTTTAAATCATGACGATCAGTAGTTGCGTCTGCTCTGCACAAGCCCCAAGATGGCGACGCTCACAACAATGTCGGGGAACGGAGTGCCGATACTCTAAGCGCAGCTCATTTAGTGGCTCTAGTTCACATCTAAGATGACGCAAAAATTTCGGTTCGGTTCAGTTCCGGTTCGGCTAAAAAGAACGGTTAGGTTCCGGTGCGACACTTTGACCCGGTTCTCCGTTCGCGCGAACCTGCTTTTTGTTTTTGGGAGCGGTGGGAAATGCGCGAGCTAGTTTTTCAAACACTGCGATGGTTCAAGCTGTAGAGACCGTCGAGGTCAGAGAGGTACGAACACACACACACGCCTGTTTCGGGTGGAACCAAACGAGTAACTTCGTCTACCTCTTTCCTCTCTCGCATATATACAACCTAATGGTATTGACACCTACCACAGCAAAGCCGCACAGAATGTCGGGGAAGCCAGCGGGGTTGTCCCAAGAATGCCGTCATCGACGCTATCACCGGGCGCTGTCATGTTGCCGTGGATTTCGCTTTAAGGAACTCTCCGGTAAAATGTTGCCTTTCACAAAACAATGAAATTTTCTTGACGTTGCTTTTGGACTATCATCCGCACAATATCTGTCTTTTTTATCTTTCGCCGCTCAAGTAGTTCAATTTCAAACAGAGCCCAACTGCTCAATTGCAACTGCAAAACGCATTGCATTTTCGTTGGCAACAGCAGAAGCTCTGACGTATGCACCAGGCAATGAGAGCCACCTCAGGTTCTGAGTCCTGTCTCAGTAAAATAACTTCATTCTAAGTCATGACTTACGTTATTGAGGGAAGCTAAATGCTTCGACGATGATCCTTGTACGCACCATCAGCCTTGTCGATCAAAACCGCAAATAAGTCAACGCCCGCGACTCCGACTTTACCATGTCTGATGTGGCGTCACGGCACGACCAGCCATGCATACTTCCGAAGCTTGGCGTCAAGTTTCGTATTGATGTTCATAATTTGTTTAACGAATATTAAGGCGACTTTTAATAAAATAAATATCACATATGACTATATTCAGGCTCTCTGACGCAACCAGCGCAAAAATGTAGTATAACTAAAAACTTAATAAACACCTCTATCCTGGGAAATATGGCGCCATTCATTGTTGTGGAAATGCTCGAGACACGTGCCGCGCGGCACTTTTGTGAAGAACATGGCGCCTGAAATCCAGATCAGTGCTGCACTGTGCCGCCATGATCTTCCCAAAGGCTGAACGTTGCATGTGCCTCTTGTACCGACGCGCTTCGCTGCTCGACTCAGTTGTCTGCATCGCCGTCCGGTGTTGACCCTAGCAAATTATGGCCCTATTTCGTGCAGATAGGGAGCTGCGATTTGTAATTTACAAGAAATAACCGACCTGTAAAATACACCTTTCGCCAAAAAATTAGATTGCTACGTGCAGGCGGCGATTTTTACGGCCAATTTTAGATTGAGCCTGGTTATCTCAGTCACCCTATACTTACTTGTTCCCTCGAGATACTTCCGCGGTGTGAAACTAACACGGTGAACTGAAAAATCGTGGCATACAAAATACCGGCATGGCAGCGAATAAATTACGTTACGGGCAAGCTATGTATTTGCTATAGGGCGTACAATCCTCGGATATTACTACTAGGCAAGGTTGTCACGCGCTGACGCCACAAAGCTGCAAAGCTCGCAACTACAGTGTCCTTGGCCGTGCATAACATTACTAGCTTACCTCAGTTGTGAAACTCACCCGCGGAGGGCCCTCTTCACTCCCTTCAGTTCGCATCCCGTCGTTCGAAGCGCCATCTAGATTTTCGTTTCATAACTCAGCGTTCAATAGTGCAGAGGTGAAGCGCCATCTAGGCGCCGTGCTTCAAAATGTACGTATTCCATACAATACACTGCAGTTAGCATAACAGCCGTCCGACGCGTCGAACGACGGGAGGCGAGTCGTGGCGAGTGAGGGCAAGGTATATGTACAGATGGTAGCGAAACTTGGGCCAAAACACGGTACAAAACAAATTGCCAGCGACATCAACCTAGAGGGTCACGTGGTTGCGGTGCGTTTGAAGCGCGACTAGGAGACGTTATGGCAAACTGTACACAAATAAAATTATATTAAATTAAATTATAGTAAGTTGTATTTTTAAATTTTGTATATTACTGTTAGTAATTTGAAATAGGTTGTTTACTAATAATATACTAACTTGTTCATAGCGCCCTCTGAACTCCACAAGCAACAAGGCTGGCTTGTAATAGCGATAAATTTGAAGAGACCTCGTGCTGCGCGAAAAGGCCGGCTTTTGACGTCCGTCTGCTTGTTGTTTCTCAGGACTCCACGTTATTTTTTAATTGTTCTACCGGTACTTTACACAGTTTGAAAAGTTTTGTTCGCTCAGCGTGATTACCCCAGTACGTGCGCGGGAGTGTAACGTCAGAGTGATATAGGATCAGTCGCCTTCGTGCGGTTGGACGCTGCTACGTCCGACGGGCTCAACGTCCTTTGTGACAATGAGCTCCGCACGTTATGCAACGAGACGTGCTCCGTAGAAGGACGCCGAAGAGACGATCGCGCGGCTGGCGCCTCGCTGCATCGGTTTCCTATTGACACTCGAAGGTGAGCATCTGTTACTGTCAGTGAGATGTCTGCTTGCGTTGTGTTAAGTGATGCCATGCCCCCCTTGTAAAGTATTTTCCTATATGTTGTAGTTTTCATAAATCTATCACGGTTGGCTGGATGTGCATAATGACAAATAACAAAGCTACACTCTGCCCACTACTGCACTGCCTGGAGGCGTGGCGTGTTTTTACTAGAACTGTTTAGCTTTCAATTCGCTCTGCCTTTGCACCGTTGTTTGCGCTTATTATAAAATCGCCCAGGATAATCGAATTTACCTGTGCTGGTCTGGCCTACAGGAGTATGGGGTCATAATCATCGACGCTCTAACCAATATGTTAGTATGTTATCAAACTTTTTGCTGTTCTTGGTTTTAAAAACCTTGTACAACTTGACAAGGAATGCAAGTTCTTATTGGCTTTCCATTTACATATTTATAAACATTCTTGGAGTTTACTGATCTGGGTTATTTGTCCCCTTGCAGCATCAAGCAAGGGCCGCCGCATTGACAAAAGAAAAATGGACACACTGAGAGCCCAGGTACGACAGATCCAACAACGAAACAAGAGGCTGCAAAGAAGGCTGCAACGGCAGCGTCGTCAGATGAGGACTGTTGCTGAAGTAGTTGAGAGTATCCGCGTTCATGTGTCTCCAGCCGTCGCTGCACTCGTTGAGGCCCAGCTTAGGATGAGGGATGTAAGCGGGTTCGGTCGAGGATGGTGCAGCCAGAACAAGGCTTTGGCTTTGGGCCTCTTTTTCATGGCCCAAAAGGCTGTAAGTATTTTAGGCGACTGCTTAGGTTGTCACCAGTCCGATCACTGCAGCTGTGGCTTCAGTGTTTTCCACTGAGAGTTGGATTTTACCCCGACATTTTCGAGCGGGTAAAGAGGCGAGCAATTTCCTTTTCACGAGCCGATCGGGCCGGCGGCATAGTCTTTGATGAGATGCACATTAAAAAAGAGGTCTCAGACAACCCCTCATCTGACAGGTTCGAAGGGCTTGAATAGCATATTAATGGTGCGCAAGATGCAAACCTGTCAAACACGGCTGTCGTGTTTCTGGCAAAAGGAATCCGAACACCATAGAAGCAGCCACTTCGCTACTTTTTTGCTCATAAGGGCACGACTACCATTGTCCTACAGGATCTTCTTTACCAGTGCTACAGCGTCCTTGTGGATGTTGGCCTGGAGCCAGTAGCTGTGGTATGGGATCAGGGGAGCCAGAACGTCTCTCTTTTTTCACGCCTTGTAATTTCCGAGAAGCCTTACATATATGTCAATGGCAAACCTCTCTTTTTCCTTTTTGATGCTCTGCACCTGCTGAAGTGCCTCAGAAACATGTTATTTAAGTATTACTTCAATGCTTGTGATCACGTAGTGAAAACCTCGTACATAAAGGAAGCTCATGAAAAGGACCGGACACTTGAGATCCGTTCTATGCCCAAGCTGAACGAGAAGCACTTTAATTTGACGTTCTGCTAAAAGATGTCGGTGAAACTAGCGGCCCAAGTGTTAAGCAACCGCTGTGCTGCTGCAATGTATGCCTTTCTAACGTTCCAGCAATTGCCAGCTGCTGCCATTCACACAGCGAGATTCATTGAAAAAATTGGCCGTCTCTTTGACAACCTAAATAGCTCGCACAATATTTCCAAGACGCCCTTTGCCTCTGCACTGCATAATGGCTCTGTCCATGAGGAGTTTTTCAAAGAAAGCATTGAAGTTTTTGAAAACCTCCAAGCACTCGGATGTAGAAGGCAGCCAAACTGCATTCTTGGCTTCTGCTTGACAATGAGGTCTCTGAGGATGCTCTGCGATCACCTCACAGTTAATTATGGTTTTACCTGACTTTTAACCTGCCACTTGAACTACTGTAAGTGCTACTGTATTTGAGTGTGAAAGGCGCTGCTGACTCGGACTTTGGAAACCTGTCAGTTCCCTTCCCTTCTTCCACATCATTCGTTGAGGCTTGTGAGCGTGTTTTTCGAGGCGAGCATCAACAACCTCATTTCAAAGGAGGGCATAGGGCGTACTCTTTGTGTACTTTTTTATCAGGAGGTCCAAACGTATCTTGCTGTGTGTAACCACGATGTGTATGACAATTTGTTTTCACTGTTTACTAAAGTAAAACTACACTGGTTTGCACGAAAAAAAACCACACTGAACTTGTTGATGCATCAGCAAAGTGTAAAACTAGGCAACAAGTGCAAAGGCTAAGCACGTGAGACCACACAGAGTACATTTTAAAAGCAGTATATTTGCTTTTCTAGCCTTTCGCATGGGGTAAAAAACTTTATTTTTGTGGGCTCGATATTTCGTATTGTGTCTCTTTTGAGAAAATCTGGCGGGCGCAAAATTTCGCGATCAAGAGAGATATTTAATGATTTCATATCCATGTATGACTTTTTCTTTTCGATTTTTATCAAATTGTGAAATTCTCGAAAAATAGGTTATCGCGAAAATTAAGGTGCTTACAGTGTTTTGGGTTACAGACTGCTCATGTGGTTTTGTCACTGATTCAAACCTCTGGTTTTAAGGTCCAAAAAACACTGGCCTATGCCATGCAGCGTACTGGAGGGCTCCAAAATAATTTCTGCGTGCACGGAAGGCTCCAGAGTACGCAGCACCATCGTACGGAAGTTAAAATGTTTTCTGGATGATCGTACCTTGCCCAAGAACGGCAAAAAACAGCTGTTATTTTTTTTTCTGCTTTTTCTTAAGTGTTGAACACAGCTTTCCTCGAAACAGTTTAAAATATGGGATATTGATGGCTGTCTATAAACTGACAATGCCCATACAACAGGCAGCCAATTGTACAGTGTGTTATGTGTTATCCTGTCATAATGTGATTTATGTATTCATCTACTAGTTTTCTTCTACCTTAAAACTAGATACTGATTGTATGCTTCTGATGAGTGTCCTGGTTGCGTGGTTGTAAGCAGTTCTTTGTGAATAAAATGTTAGTGCAACATTGGACTTGCATTAGAATTACTGTCGCGTGATTTTTAACGCTACCACACTCGAGCAACGGTATTGTTATTCACTTTTTTGTGAGATCAGTCACCTTTAAGCCGCTCCCATATTTCTGAAAAAGCTGAAGGAAAAAGCAAAACGCGGTTCTTTCAAAGTAGTTCTGTGGGATGAAAAAAAAAAAAAAAAAGATTCTCGAGGCAATCTGCCTAAAAAAGGCGGCTGCGTAAAAGAAAACGATTTTCGCGCCGAATTAAGGGTCCAAACGAGATGGTGTAGATTGAACAAAACGAAAGAACAAACAAAAGAAAACAGAAAAGAACCGAGACTTTAGGCAAGAAGGACGACGCACTAAAAAGTTTCAAACGTAGCTTGGCACAGCTTTGAGACTTTTTAGTGTGACTAAAAAGCTTTGTTTGAGACTTTTTTAGAAACCGTGATTGCAGGCAAAAACGGCGATCGTCCTTTTTTCCTGCAGTCCCAGTTTCTAAAAAGTCTCAAACAAAGCTTTTTAGTCACACTAAACGATCGTCCTTTTTGCCTGCAGTCCCGGTTTCTTGTACTATTTAATTTTCGCGCCGAAAAGCGCACCAAAGTGACGTCACGTTTTTTTTGTTTTTTTTTCGGAAGTGACGTCATTTCCTGTTTATTTTTTGTTCCGCCGGAAATGCTATCACGACACATAGATGGCGCTAGCGAAGCCACATGAGCCGCCATTTTTTCGACACGTGGGCTTCTATGGAAGCTTCGCTACCATATGTACATATACCTTGGGGAGGGGGCGTACTGCTCGGTCACGCAGCGTCTATGAGCAGCCCGTAACTGCGCTATTCTAATAACGTTGGCCGCAACGTTGGCCGTGCATGAACTATTGACATCACGAGCGCTATACGCAATGCGCTTCTCGCTGGCTGACTTCGAAGCGAGAAGTAGAGATCTCGCGCTCAGGTCATTTCGTTTCTCTACCCCTTTAAGCGATACTACACCAAAATGTCGGAGCTTATTTCTTGGTCTTACGTCTTCAAGCGAGCAGTATCACATCAAACACTCCGATTTGTTGTTTGAAAAAAAGAAAAACAAAGGAATTTTAAAACGACTTAAACAATTATCAAATGGCAGCCGGTGATTGTCGCTTAGGCCTAATTTGTAATAAAGTGCTGGATATCCTGACTAATCCAAGTACCGCCATCGTTTGATCATGCCGCGAGCGCTCCTGGGTGATTTTAGATAAGATGGACCAAAGGACGGCTGGCTGACATTTTCAAATCAACTGTTGTTTTTATATGCCACTGTCTAGTGTCTGGAATAAACAAATCCACACTTTGTTTTGACCAGAAAAAATATTTGGGGACAGGAAAAATCATCGTTGTTGTTGTTGTAATGACAAATCGTGAAAATGTGAAAAGCACGTGCGTTTATTGCGTTTATTGAACGGTTGTTCAGCGTGGCCTGGTGCTTCACGAGTCCGCCAACTCCGTCGGATGCATTTTTCCATGTCCAGATGCAGAAAATAACCACTGGGCTTGTGGGCAATCGTTCCGCGCAAACTGGTGAAGCTGGTAGCGATTCTTAAAATGACTCGCAGCCCGTCACTTGGGTACGTCACGTGCGAGTATACCGCAACGTTGTCTTCAACCCACTGTTTCGCTCTAAAGCCAAGCACTTGTGAACGGCGTCGTCACACAGGTCTTCACTGATGATAGCAAAGCTGTTTGTAGATATCCTTGTAGTTACTACACATGTAAATATCAAACTTTGTTTTCAGTGGTATGCTTGAACTTCGTCAGGAAGCATTATGGTCCAGTTTTCAGCAAAGTCAAAATAAAAGACAATGCTCCTGCGTTGCATGCACAGCCTTTCATCTTAGATCGCTTTACCTTGCGTTTGTCGGATACGGTTGTGAAATATCTTGCTTTCAACCGTTACTTGAACGACTTTTAAAAAATCTCAAGATCCAATGTTTTTTGTTTTTCACAAGTTCGCCGGATTTCCACGTTGTACGCACAATCTCTTCATCCTATGGGATATGAGGTTACTCGAGTGTAAGAGACTGGCCTTTTGGGCAGTGATCACAGTCGCCTTAAAGATACAGACCTGTTAGTAAGTTGCACAGAAATGCTGAGTTCATTTCACTAGTGTTGAGAGTTGAGCCTGTAACGTTCTCTAGAGCGGCAATACGTACAAAGGTACGTATTGCCGCTCTAGAGAGCAATCGGCGCAGCACACATAAACGCACATTTTCTGGTGTGAAATACATTTCACACATCTAGGCCGCAAGGAATGAAATTTCGCTAGCCCAACGCTGGAATCAGGATGCTTGTCTTCGAATACACGAAAGGCCTTTCGGATTGAGCGTGTCAGGAAGCGCTTTGGCACGAACGTTTTCTCCCCGTCGAGCATGACAGAGATCACGTCCTTCTGGTTGAGACCTTGGCGCGAACATTGCAGCTCGTTTTTCGTGAAGTACTCTAGATCAGCTAGCACACACGTCCTCAGGGCTCACCTTGCACCTCGTGTAAGGATCCGGCTCACTCCACACGCCATGCTTTTCCATACCTAGAGCGTAAACACTGTCGCCATGTTAACCTTGCCTAGGTTAACATGGCGACAGTGTTTACGCTCTATTGTATTTAAGCGGGGCCCGAGTTTTTGGGGATTATGATGTCTGTCGGTGTGTCCCTTTGTGCCTGATATTATCGCCCGTGACGCCAGCGAGTGAGATGGCGACAGGCACGACTGCTTAGTAAACAGGCGTCGGCGGCCATATTTTGCTGGTTAAAGCGAACCCCCTTATCCTTGACAGCGAGCGGGGAAATGCGAAAAACGATTGTATCGGCCGTTTTGCCAGAACTTGCAAGAAGTGTCGTCTGCTACTTCCGTCAACTATTGCGCCATAATCGTGATCTTCGCGAGGAAATGATTGTTGCTAGCAACATAACACTATCACGCAGAAAGGAAATGCTTAAATATGTTTTTACAGCGGAGTTGTTAACGGCTAGTTTACCCAGGATCGTGTCCCCGCCAAGAAATGAAGACACCGAACTCTGGACACCTACCGCCATCTATGAGCGACGGCTGCAAGCAACGTATCTGCTTTCCGCCGTCGCTAATAGATGGCTCTGGCTTGCCGGCTTGCGGCTGACCATTACTTTCCATTGTACAGCTCCGCTGGTCTTCCTTCTTCACCAGAGTGGAAAAGCTGAAAGTTTTATTCTAGATACAAGTCAGGGATTTATATAAGAGAGAGAGAGAGAGAGAGAGAGAGAGAGCGGGAGAAGAGAGAGGAGCATATAGTGTCGGAGGACAATAAAGTAAACAAAGTTCCCAGTGGCCGATTGCTGCGGGATCTTTTCTCGGATCACTAGTCTTTAATATTATAGTTCTTTGTACACAGTATATTTATCCTCACTTTTACTGTGTGACCGATTGCTTTAGTTGTAAATGACTACATCTAAATAAAAATATATGAAAGATGTGTGTTACTTTCATGAAACTGGAACTCAGAGTCACTTCTCGTATAGGGCACTGCTAAGTGTAGGCTTTGAAAAAGGAGCCTACTTTAGGGAGTTGTCTTCTTTCTGAATCAAATAATGCAACATGTTTTAATAGAAATGAATGCCGAAATAGAGTATGACAGAATGCCACATTTGAAAAAAAGTCGAAGGTGGTGATTTTTTTTTATTTGCAATGGAATTTTTCATTGTTTGATTTTTCCCCAAGTTTTCCTAAATATATCACGACTATTGTATCACTTAGTTACCTAAATATACTTTAAATAATAGCCATATATAAATAGAATACTATCTAAAAAGTATATGAAGGGATAAAATATTTCTTAAGATACAGGCCCCCAAATTGTACATTTGTCGTTCGAGCAGGCATGTTTGACAATTTTTAGAAAAAGAAATATAAACTAAATTATAAAATTACTATACATTACAAGCAAGCTGTACCCATAGTTTTTTTCTAAGAAGTATTGAAATTATCCTAATTTTATCGTTTTAGGTATTCAATTTCAACATGCCCCGCCCCCTCCATCAGAGCGCGTTAATGCAACTTTCCACCTCTTCATGCCTTTCGAGTTTTCCTGTCCCCATTTTTTTTTTCTTGACAAAATGAAGTGTAGATTCGTTCGTTTATACCAGACACTACACAATGGAATATAAAATATCAGTTGATTTAGAAATGTCGACCAGCCACCCTTTGGTCGATCTTATCTGAAATCCCCCTTCTATTGAATGCCCGCGACGCGTCGCCATTTTTCGGACATGGGCGCATCCTCATTCATCGCGCACTCTCCTATTAGTCTGCTGTGGCTGCCGGTGACGCGCCGCCGTTTGAGAGCACGCTCCCATTGGTATCTTGTAGATGCAGGCGCCGCGCCCGCCGCGACAAACTAGAATGGCGGTGACGCGTCGACATTTTTGTCACATGGCGCATCCCATATCCGACACGCGCGCTCCTATTGGTCTCCTGTGGTTGCCGGTGACGCGCCGCCGTTTGCGAGCACGCTCCGATTGGTATCTTTGTAGTTGCTGGCGCCGCGCCGCCGCGGACAACTAGAAGGCGGTGACGCGTCGCCATTTTTTGTCACATGGCGG
>JABSTQ010002488.1:0-24691 GCA_013358835.2 Ixodes persulcatus | reverse complement strand
CAAAACGTGACTCCGTTAACATGTGAACACAACACCGACAATACCATCAGGAACTGAACAGAAGAAAACAACAAAACAGGGAAATGGCTACCATTGGGACGGCTGCAGTGAGGGAAGTGCCGGAATAATAAAGCCACTATTTTGACGTTTTACGGACGTGACGTCTCAGATGTTCGGGATGCGGCAACTTTTTGTTTACATAGTTTTTTTCCCCTGGGTAACGCTACCGGCTCTCCATGAAATCTCGCTTTATTCGCTAGTTTATCTGCCCATTCGTTGCCCTCAACTCCAGTATGGCCTTTTACTTGCATTAGATTTATGCTATGCATTGCTAGTATTGCTTTAATGGTATTTTTTATCAATTGAATTACTGGATGGCTATTGTGGGGGTTAGCTAGCGCCTGCAGTGTGGATAAGCTATCCGTAAATAAGTTAATGGTTGTACTGGTTTTAAGAGTTGATACATATTCTAGGCGTTTCATAATTGCAATCATTTCGGTATCATATATTGTTGCGTGTTTTTCTAGTTTGTACATTGCTTTCTTGTTTGTTCTCTCCGAATCAAGTATTTTATATGCTGCTCCTACTGTCTGGTTGCAGACAGATCCATCGGTGTAGATGTTAAGTTGAGCAGTGCTAGGGGCTTTTTTAAAGTATGGCACCGATGTTTTTTCTGCTGGGTGCGTATCCCAAGGATCTAGGAGTTTTTGGATTTTTTTCCGTCTCCTAGGTCGTCCCAAGTATAGGAAGTATTCACTGGCGGCTATAGCTGTGTGCGCTACGGCTGAGCGCGTGCCGATGGCGAGCTTCCACAGTTCTTTTGTAACGTGCATTCCGCACCCTCAAGATTGCCGGTCTTAGCAGCCTATTAATGTGAGCTCGTTCTGAGCATGCGCGCTAGACAGCACCCACAAATATGGCGCCCATTGAATACTCCTTATAGTGTAGTCACTATTTCGCTGAAACACGTGAAATGACGCGGCTTCTTCGTCAAGTGTTAGTTCTATTTTCATAAGGTTTGAGATAATATTAAGGTTGGTATTGCTAACGGTGCGGTATGCTTTAGTGATTTTCAAAAGTGGCGTTCTTTGTACGGACTGTAGCTTTCTGGCCAAGTGCGAGTTGTTTGTGTTTTTCCACCACACGGGGGCGGCGTACGTAATTGCTCGTTCTATTCCTCTGATGTAAATGTCTCCGAATTGTGGCCCCTTTATGCCCCAGTTTACCCCGGAAAACATGCCGAGGGCTTGAGTGCTTTGAGTTATTTTAGATTTTAGATATTCTGCATGTGCAGTGAATGTCAGTTTTGAGTCAAAAACGACCCCGAGAATTTTTAGTGAGTTAACATGACTAAGATTGCGACATCCCATTTTAATGTTTTTACTCGTTTTTGTTTTTATATCGATCACCAATATCAAGAACTTCGCACTTGGCCGGGTTAAAGCTTAGCCTGTTTCTATCTCCCCATTCTTTAATGATATTTAGGGCCCGGTTTGCATTGTCCTCCAGTTCTTTGCGCGATTTTCTCGTCACTATTAGGGTCACGTCGTCAGCAAATGCCTGAATTGTTAAACAGTCTTCGAATTTTGTTGAAGGAGATCCGCAATTACAACATTGAAAAGAAGTGCACTGATAGGTGAACCTTGTGGACACCCCCTTACTGGGGCGAGACTAATTTTGTCGCATTTAACGGTTTGTTTAACGGTTTTTTAAAACGTCTCGAGTCAAATTGAAAAGATTTCTGGGGCAGTTGTTTTCTCTGAGTTTGTTAATAACTACTGGGGGCCAGAGCGAGTTGAAGGCTTCCTTGATCTCCAGAGACACCAAGATCGCCCCCTTTCTCTACCTCTTGACGTCCTACAGTTTAGTTTTAATTTTGTATAACGCGCTTACCGCAGACTTTCTGTGGGCAAAGCCAACTGGTTTTCACGAAGTAGTTTTTTAGAGTGTAAGAAATGGTACAGCCTGTTGTTAATTAGTTTTTCTAATACTTTGCCAAAGATGGAGTTCAGGCAGATCTATATCCGGAGGGACTGTGAACCCTATCTGTTTTTTTAAGTAGTATCACTTTTCCTTCTTTCTATTTACCGGGGATATAACCAAATTCCAGACACCCGTTGAAAATATTAAGAAAGAGTTGTTTAAAATTGTGTTACAATGTTCTCAAAAAAAAAAAGGTTTTGATGTTATCAATTCCTGGCGTAGTTGTTTATTTCAATTTAGCCCAAACAGTACCTACTTCTGAGAAAGTGAAGGGTATGTCATTAATTGTACTGATATCTTCGAGTTACATGAGACGCATGTTGCTCTCATGTCCCGAGTCGCTGTTAAGGTCATCTCCCTCGAATAGGGTCGTTAGGATAAAACGTACTGTCTCTGCCAGACTTCTCGTCCGAACTCCATCTGGTAACACCAGAGGACAAAGCACTACCGGGCGTTTAAGTTTGTTAAGTGCTATCTTATATTGGAAAGTAAACGCATTGTTACCATGGATGACACCGCGAAACTCTCGAGAAGAGCTCTGCTTTGCATCCTTTATGTTAGATTTGTAGTCTTCATGCGCTTCATAATAAGATTTCTTAAAGTGTTCTCTATTCTGATTTTTGCAATCTTGATACCTGCATCTAAGCGCCCGAATTGTTTTACGTTCGAGAGAAAGTTGTGGGGTCCACCATTTAACTTCATTTGCTCGATAAGTAACTACTTTCGAATAGATCTCTGTAAGTTTATCAATTTTGTCATAAATTGTCCTAATTACATGTTCTAAATGATTTTTGGATACGCGGGGTCCGCTTGACATATCCCTAAACCAGCGCTTTTTTATTAAGTTGTCTATAACCTTTAATTCGCCTGTTTTGGTTAGTCTTTTGACTGGGCACCTGTTTCCAAAAACTGTAATTTCGATGTAGCTGTGTTCGCTGCCTGAAGGAGTATCACAAAACCTCCCAATCGGAAATGTGTCTTAGTGTGTGTCCATTTATAATAGTTAGATCAATCCAACCTTCGCCGTTTGGTGAAGCGAAATTTGGGGACGAGTTTCTGTCATTGATCCAGACTAATTCTAAGCTTATAAATAGGTGTTCTAATTCCTCTCCTTTCTGACCCTATCTCCGTCGCCCCCAGCTGGGGTTTTTAGCATTAACGTCTCCTAATAATATTAACTTTTCCGATTTGTGTTGTTCTACGACTTCGGTGATTGTTTGCAGCCCAGGTGTTGTGTCGTCATCTGGAGGTATATAAACGTTTCCTTGCACAAACGTTAGGTTTTCTGTGCTACATCGGACTACAAGCAGATCTCTCGCTACAGTAATAGTAAATCCATCGCAAGAGTTGTCGTGAATTACCATTGCGACTCTAGGTTTTGTTTCGAATGCTAAGACATTATCTTTCATGCTGAATTCCACAACCTCGTTTTTAAGATAATAGGGTTCCTGTATACAGGTGATGCGTTGTTTAATTTCCTTGTATCTATCCTAAGTTGGTTTATAGCTCTTATACAATGATTTGCATTAAACTGCAGGATATCTAGTCCGCTATCCGAGCTGGTCATAATTAGTGTTTCACGTTAATATCTGCTCAGCTCAAAAGTGGAAAAGAAAAACCAATGGATTAGAGCTATGTTCCTATGAGTATTAGGTAAAAGGCGCGTTTTAGTAGGCTAGGTAGCGCCGGGCCTGTTGCTCCTTCTCAAGCAGGGCCCTGCATGCCCACAAACCAAACGAGTGTTCAACGTTAAATTTAGTCTTGAACCTCTCGTTGTTCCGAACACACGCACGGCACCGCTTCTCAATTGCTCTGCAGTTGTTACCGGGCATGTCACCGGAACACTCAGTGCAGGCCGGGGACTGGCCGGCACACACTTTAGCAGTGTGGCCATAGGTGCAACATTTCGTGCAGCGCCGGATGCCAAGGTTCTCATAGACGGGGCAGGACGTCCATCCGATATGCACCCTCCTCTTTTGAGGAGGATGTCCCTCGCCTGGGGCCCAACCGGATGGATGGATGGATGGGTGGTAATGGCTATACCGTTTCCAACGGGCGGCAACTTGCGCCACCTGGCCTAACATTTCGTCATCCCTTCTTGTTTATTTTTTTATTTTTATGAACTTTGTTATAACAGACCCCCCTCTCTTTTCCAGTGAATGTGTTGCTTATTTTTATCTGCATTTTTTGTCTTTATCCTTCCCTAGATCTCTTAAACCAATCTTTTAATCTCCTCTTAGTTACCGCAATTCTTTCCCTATCCATTCGTCTATTTATGTCCGGAAAACCCAGTGCCCCCTCCAAATTCGTAGTCATACCCCCCCCCCCCCCCCCAAGAGGCTGGGACGAAGTCCCGTGCACCTTAAAATTACATGTTCTATAGTTTCCCTTTTGCGGATGCGTACGTCGCACAGAGTGTCTACTTCCTGGAATTTAGCCCTGTACATTTTCGTTCGTAGCACCCCCGTTAGAGCTTCAAACAGCAAAAAGCTCCCCACTGAATTATCATACAGCTGTTCCTTCTTTATTTCTTGTTTTTGCGCCCTCTATATTGTTAAAGCTGCTTTCCCTGCATTCTCTCTTCCCACACTTTCCTCTGTTTTTTTAGTCCCTTTTCTAATGAAATGCTCTGATCGGCTCCATCTCGTTGAATGTATTTAAATCTCAGCTTGCGGGTTCGGTTTGTCCACTTAGTGTTTAGTCTTTTCATATATAGATACTTGTACACTTTCGCTGCACACCGTGTATCCTCAATTTCAGCTAGTCTCTGTTCAAATTTTACTTTAATGATCGCTTCTCTACTCTCGAAAGATGCCCAACCTATATCCCTCTGCACTGCCGCATTTGGTGTATTCCCATGGGCCCCCAATGCCAACCTACCCACACTCCTTTGCTGTATCACTAAACCTGCCTGCCCCGCAGGGGGCACCTGTGAAAGCAGGTGTTTGGAGAGTGGCGTCTCCACGGACCCCGAGCCATGCGGGCTCGCCCGCCCACGTATGGCTGTGCGTGGCTTTCCCGTGTCTGGGGAAAAGGGCATCCTGGTGGTTGAGCCGAGCCCGGGGTAGGTTTGGACCCTTCGGGGCCCTCCGGGCGAGGCAATACACCACTTCGGCCCCCGCTTCTCATAGACGGGAGTCCTGGTATGGCCCTGCCAGGATGATTCAGTCTAGTCGCCACATCTTCTACTATCCCCTCCCTTCTTTTACCCTTGTCTTCTCCTTCTTTTCACTCCCTTCTCATTTCTCTTCTTTCCTTTTCAACTTCTTTGGCGGCAAGGGCTAACCTTGGGTGGCGACAGACCCCTTGTCCTAAACCACACTTGGTTATAGTACCTGGGCAGAGCTAATAGTTTAACGGTTCCAGCAAAGCCCTTTTTGTTATGGTCCGTTAACTATTCCCTCGTTGGGCTCCGTGGTGGGCTGCACACCACAGGTTCTGAAGACTTTCCGCCTCTTATGGCTGCCCCCTCCTCCAAACCCAACACGGTGCGTCCCCCTAAAAGGGGTTGCTCCGTACTTACTTTTGAAAAAGCGTCTGAACCACCAAAGTATCCAAGATTTTTTGTTCTTCAATCCCTAGATGAAGAAAAGCCACTGGCTAAACTCTCGCCTTTCCTTGTGTCAAAATGCCTTGATGCCATCATTGGCAAAGCTTTTAAGGCGAAAAAGCTTTCTGGTAACCTTCTTGTCGAAGTTGAAACGGAATTTCAAAGCAGAACGCTTCTAAGACAAACATGTCTTGGCGAACACCAGATAAAAGTCAGCCCACATCGGACACTAAATAGTGTTCGAGGTGTCATCTCCGAGGCTGATTTGATAGACTGCAGTGAGGATGAAATCCTGGCTGGACTCCAGAAACAGGCTGTAGTAGCCGTCAAGCGGATCACCATCCGTAAAGACGGGCAGGAGCAGCCGACCAAGCATTTGATCCTGACCTTTGAGCTGCATACGCTTCCTACGACCGTTAAAGCTGGTTATTTACACTGCAAAGTCCGACCTTTTATTCCGAACCCACAAAGATGTTTTCGATGTCAGCGCTTCGGACATGGCTCGCGGAACTGTCGGGGTCGTGAAACTTGTGCAAAGTGTGGCAGCACCGATCACGTTGCTGACATTTGTGAAGATAATCTCAAATGTGTCAACTGCCAAGGCAACCATGCTGCTTATGCTAGAACATGCCCGCTGTGGAAACAAGAGAAAGAAATCTTAACCCTGAAAGCGCAAAAGAACATTACTTATCAGGAAGCAAAGCAACAGTTTTCCTTTTTGTCAAAAGGAACGTTTGCACAGGCGGTGCGAAGGGGACCAGCACCGCGAACAGAATCGAAGGCCACCCAGGTCTCGCCTGAGGTCCTGGCAGTGGCTCTTCAGTCCCCAACCTCCCAGCAGCGGCAGCAGCTTCCTCCGGTTTCTGGAGGGAGCGCACCAGCTGCCCCTCGACCACGGGACAGGCAGGGAGCCCCTCTGTCTGCCCCCACTCCGAGGTCCCCCCCCAGGGAGAAGGAGCGAGAGTCTCGCCCCAACTCACGGGAGAGGGCCTTGTCCAAGGAGCGGCATCGCGCCGCTCCTTCAGCAGCTGAGGGGCAGGGACGGATGGAGTTGGGCGATGCTCAGCCCAGCACCTCCACAGCTGCCCTTTTGAGTGAGGGCGGTCGTGGCCGGGGAGTTCGGCCCCGTGCCCCCACATTGCCCAGATCTACACAACAAGCCTCGTCTCAAGAGGTGGAGGCGAGAGACGAGGCCACCGATCCTTCCGCTCTTTGGTCCGACCAGGACGACATGGAGTGGGAGACAGCCAAATCTAAAAAAACAAAGAAGCCAGTAATTCCACCAAAGTAATTTTTTGTGGCAACTACATTCCTGAATTGGATTAATTGACTGTGTTCCGTATAGCTTCATCTACTTCTGAATTTAATGCCTCCACTTCTCCTTCAATGGAACTGTCGAGGTCTTCTTGCAAACTATGACGATATTACTGATTTACTAGAGGAGCACAGTCCCCTTGCCCTCTGTTTGCAAGAGACTCACCTAAAAGAGAGTCACACAAACGTCCTCAAGCATTTCCAAGTGTTTCGGAAAGATCGGCAGCATTCAAGCCATCCATCTGGAGGTTCTGCTGTCGTTTTGCAACGCTCTGTACCATGTTTGGAAGTACCCTTAAACACAGAACTAGAGGCAGTTGCTACCCGTATACTGACTAACCGATTGATTACGGTTTGCTCAGTATACATACCTCCAAACTACCAGCTTAAGTATGAGGAACTTGAATTACTTTGTGATCAGCTTCCTTCCCCTTTTGTGCTTGTGGGTGATTTTAATGCTCATAATCCTCTCTGGGGAAGTGGGCGAAAAGATACACGAGGAGCACTTATTGAGCGTTTTTTACTGTCATCAGGATTATGTTTGCTCAACTCGAAAGAACCTACATATTTTTCATCAGGAACACGTACATTCACATCAATTGATCTTTCAATTGTGCATCCCACATTATTTCCTTTTCTAACATGGAAAGTCATTCCTAATCCATATGGCAGTGATCATTTCCCCATTATTTTAGACTTTTACAATCACCCTGTCTCACTTCCAACTCGGACACCTAGGTGGAAGTTTGACAAAGCCGATTGGACTCTTTTTAAGCAATCCTCTGTTTTAGCTATTACATCTCTCCATCAACTATCTATTGAAGAGGCAGTAGACCATATCACGAAGCATATATTGGAAGCTGCTATGCTTGCAATTCCCATGACATCAACTCACCTTCCCAAACGGCCAAAGCCATGGTGGAATGAAGATTGCCGAGAGGCTAAAAAGAAACAAAACAAAGCATGGGGCATTTTCAGACGGTACCCTACACCGAGCAACCTTATCGCATTCAAGAAAATGAAGGCTTCCGCGCGATTGGTTCGCAGGCGTTCTAAAAAACATTGTTGGGAGAAGTATTCGTCATCTATAAATAGTCAGGCAACACCAAAGGAGGTATGGGATCGAGTCCACAAAATAAACGGCTCTTACCATGCTTTTTCCATTCCTCTCTTGACGAAAAATGAAATATGCCCTGAAAGCCTCGAAGAACAGGCAGACATTCTTGGCGAACATTTCGAGTTTGTCTCCAGCTCAAGGAACTACACGCATACTTTCCTTCGACACAAAGCACAGGTAGAAAAAAGGTCTGTCAATAGTTTGAGTGGCTATCATGACCCATATAATGCTCCACTCACATCGCATGAACTTGAAATGGTTCTTCATTCCCCTAAGCAGACTGCACCTGGCCCAGATGGAATTCATTATATGATGCTTCAACATCTTCACCCTTCAACTGTTCAACTCATTTTATGTCTTTTTAATAGGATTTGGTCTGAAGGCCACTTTCCGACTTCTTGGAAGGTGGCTTTTGTAGTACCCTTGCTTAAACCGGGAAAGGACCCTTCTAGTGCCTATAGTTATAGGCCTATTGCATTGACTAGCTGTCTATCAAAAACTCTGGAACGAATAATTAACAGAAGGCTTATGCATTATCTTGAAGCTCACAAAATTCTAGACAGGTATCAATGCGGCTTTCGGTCGACACGATCCACAGTGGACCACCTGGTTCGCTTCGAGACAGCCGTGAGAGAGGCATTTGTGAACAAGCAGCACTGCCTTTCTGTGTTTTTTGATCTGGAGAAGGCTTATGATACCACCTGGCGAATTGGAATCCTGCAAGATCTGGTCAACATTGGTATTTGCGGGAACATGTTTGGCGTCATTAGAAGTTATTTAGAGTGCCGCTCATTTCGTGTGAAACTTGGAACAACTTTCTCTCAAGATTTTTTACAGGAAAATGGTGTTCCCCAGGGTGGTGTACTTAGTGTCACTCTTTTCATCATAAAAAGAAATTCCATTGCTCGAGTTATACCTCCTTCAGTTCAATACTCTATCTATGTTGATGACATCCAAGTTTCAGTATCATCATGTAACCGCTCTATATGTGAAAGGAAAGTTCAACTGGCAATCAACGAATTGACGAACTGGGCTGATACCAACGGGTTCAGGTTTTCCACAGAAAAAACAGTGTGTGTATGCTTTTCTCGCCGGCGAGGAATTTTTCAAGATCCTTCATTAACCATTTATGGGCTACCTATAGCTGTGAAGAGTGAACACAAGTTTTTAGGTCTTCTGTTCGATTCAAAATTATCTTTTGTTTCTCACATTAAGCAGTTGAAGTTGAAATGTGCAAAGTCACTTAATATTCTAAAAGTATTGTCTCATCAATCTTGGGGTTCTGATAGACTGTGCCTCTTACGCATTTATCGTTCAGTAGTCCGCTCCCGTCTGGATTATGGTAGCTTTGTGTATGGCTCAGCTAAAGCATCAGTATTGAAGATGTTAGACCCTATTCATAATCAGGGGCTACGGCTGTCTGTCGGAGCTTTCCGCACTTCCCCGGTTCCCAGCCTTTATGCGGAGGCCAATGAGGTTTCTCTTGAGAAAAGACGCTTTGCTCTAGGATTTATGTATTCACTCCGAGTAAGGTCTGTTCCTCTCCATCCTGCTCATGACCCTGTTGTAAAAATTGGGTTTCAAAGGACTTTCCAAAATAAGCCAAGTTTTGTTCCTCCTTTTGCCTTGAGAAATACTGCGGCAGCAGAACTCTTTGGTGTGGAGCCGAAACCCTGCGTGACACAGCACAGAAACACTGTAGCCCCTTGGGATTACTCCCTCATCTATTGTGACTTTACACTGACAAAACATTGCAAGAAAGACACTCCGGATGAAGTGCTAAGGCAAGAGTTTTTCGAACTCCAGAGCCACTATCAGCACCACACAAGTCTTTATACAGATGGTACTAAAACTCAAGCCTTTGTAGGCTGTGCAATGATTGGACCATCTGTTTGCAAGATAAAAAGACTGAACCCCTTTGCCACAATTTTAACGGCAGAGTTGCATGGTCTACTTCTTGCTGTTGAATATATCATTGAGAAGAAGCTTCGTCACTCCGTAGTATATACAGATTCTTTAAGCTCATTAAAAGCCCTTGTCTCACTGAATATCTCCAGAAACCCCTTGGTTGCACACCTGCAGAGTAAAATAATCCTTGCAATCAAAAACAAATGTGATGTTATGTTCTGTTGGGTGCCAAGTCACGTTGGCATCCCGGGTAATGAGGAGGCAGACCAGGCTGCGCACTCTGCTGCCACACAAATTGTGCAACTTAACGAAATTCCCCACAAGGATTATCACAAGGTGGTGAGACACTGCATACTGCAGAGATGGCAACATGAGTGGGATACTGAGATAAACAATAAGTTGCATATGGTGAAACCACTCTTGAAGGAATGGGAGAGTGCCCGGCACCGTGAACGGTTCTACGAGGTGGTACTCTGCCGTCTAAGGATTGGTCATACACGGCTCACACATGGGCACCTTTTGCGCGGTGAGGATGCCCCACAGTGCGAACATTGCCATTGCCCTTTAACTATACTTCATATTCTAGTTGAATGCAATTCGTACGGCCTAGAACGCCGTAATTACTTTTCACAGCTTTACAAAGGGCATACTCCCCTACATATGATGATTTTACTTGGCAATGAACCCCTCATACCACACTCTTGTGTGTTTAACTTCCTCAAAGCAATCGGCCTTCTACAACGACTGTGATTTTACTGTTTTTGAACTCATGTCCATACCTTTTACACTTATACATAGATCATGTCCATTGTTTTATTTTATCATCTGCTACTAAAGCTCTTTCTTCTCCTTAACCCTCTCCCAGCAATAGTGTATGTACTTGGCGCATTATAGCCTTAGATGCTTTTGCGCCACTAAAACCCAATCAATCAACGGATGAATATAGAGCAGCCATTTTGGGAGCTAGGCCCCTGACATGATGACAGTCATCACAGAAAGGTTAAAATGTAGCCCTTGTTTAAAGCAAGATGGCAAATCAATGGGAGTTTTAGCAGTAGAGCTAAAACGACTTGCTTTGACATGTGCGTCTGCGGCATTACTGGGCGATGCTCTTAGAGCTCGTCCCATGGCTGAGTTCCACGACAGAACGACCCAAGCCAAGTTGCTAAAGAAAAGGAAGCTAATTCCCCTTTCAGACGGGCACATTAAATGACATTTAGGCAAAATGACATATTACAGCTCGGCCAATCCGCATCTTTAATATGGCACACTGCGCATGCACACGCGACGTGCAGAACCGGGATCACGAGGTGATTTAACAAGCGGTGAAATGACATTCAATTAAAATGACATTTACTTTCCCGTCTGACTGAGATATAAAAAAAAGCAGCTCTGAAAAGCTCAAGAACACTCTTATGGTACATTGTCACAAGCCTTGCTCTAATGCTCCGATTGGTTTGCTTCAGGTCCATAGCTTTCGCTGTTTGCCAAGTTCAACAATTCACTGAGTGTGACCTCATAGTGAGCATCAACAGATTAGAGGTACGCCAGAGCAACGAGAAACATCCATTTCATTTGAGACTACAGCAATTATTTTGCCAGTGGTATAAAGCTTTCTGACCTGGGCAGCACTATATATTGTCTCACAGCAGATTTAAACTGAACCATGGTGTCCGGAGATAACGGTTTATGATCTGAAGGACAAGGAACCATTGCTGTAAATATTATACTCACCATCAACTAGAGTTCCCTTGAGGTAGCACCACGGACAGCCGTAGTAGCCATTGAATTGCTTGCGGTTTAGTACTGCTGCTCTGGCAGGAGCATCCGCGATGCAACACACCGCGTAGACTTTGGATTCGAGAGCCTGTCCGTTCTTGAGGCAAACCCATTTGATTGAGCCGATTCTGCGAAATTGTTCCACAAACCCCAAGAGAAAGAGTGACATGTCTGGCTTTTTCTTGCCAAACCAGATTCCACCAAGCAAGAGGTTCTTCCACCGGAGGATGGGGGGCAATTCATTGAGCATTACATGAATGGGCCACATGGAAGTTTTGCTCGACTTGAACACCGGTGATCCGTCAGTACTGCCCCGCAGGGGGCACCTGTGAAAGCAGGCGTTTGGAGAGTGGCGTCTCCACGGACCCCGAGCTCCGCAGGGGGCGCCTGCACCTTAGGTGCTAGGTGCTTGGTGAGTAGCGTCACCACGGACCCCAGCCACGTGGGCCACCATACCCGCACGCAGGGGGCACCTACTTTATAGTAGGTGCTTGGTGAGTGGCGTCACTACGAACCCCGAGCCATGTGGGTTCGCCCACCCACGCCTGGCTGTGCGTGGCGTACCCGTGTCCGGGGAAAAGGGGACCCTGGTGGTTGAGCTGAGCCCGCGGTATGTTTGGACCCTTCGGGGCCCCCCGGGCGAGGCAATACACCGCTTCGGCCCCTGCTTCTCGTAGACGGGTGTCCTGGCTTGGCCCGACCAGGATGATTCAGTCAGTCGCCTTCCTCCACCTCTCCTTTCTATAACTTTCTTCTTCTTCTCCTCTTCCTTCTTATTTCACCTTCTTTGGCGGCAAGGGCTAACCTTGGGTGGTGACAGATACCCTCGTCCAGATCCACACTTGGTTATAGTTTCCCGGCAGCACTGTTAGCGTAACGTCTCCAGCCAAGCCCTTCTTGTTATGGTACGTTACCTAACCCCTTGTTGGGCTCGGTGGTGGGTGGTGCACCGCGGATTCTGAATACTTTCCGCCTCCTATGGCTCCCTCTCTGTCTAAACCCGGTTCCAGGCAGCCGTCCAAACGGCATTGCCCGGACCAAGTCATTGCCAAAGCACCAGAAGTAGAACACTTTGTCAAGTTTTTTGTAGTTCATTCTGAAGACGATCAACGCCCTGTCGCCAAGCTGTCTCCGTTCATTGTTGCCAAAGTTCTTGAGCACTTGATCGGACACTCCTACCAAGCAAAAAAGCTGCATTCTGGGGACCTTCTTGTAGAGGTCACCACACAAGCGCAAAGTGTGGCCATTCAAAAGATGAAAAGCATCGTCGATACCTCCGTCACGGTAACGCCGCACAGGACGTTGAACACTGTGCGTGGTGTCATCTCTGAAGAAGACCTCCTAGGTGTAAGCGAGGATGAGATCCTTGAAGGCCTGCAAAACTCAGGTGTTACTGCAGTAAAGCGCATTATACTTCGCCGCGAGGGTCAGGAGATACCCTCAAAACATCTTATTCTTTCTTTTGAACGGCATAGTCTCCCAGCAACAGTGAAGGCAGGCTATCTGAACTGCCGTGTCCGTCCTTATGTGCCAAACCCCCAGAGGTGTTTCAGGTGCCAAAGGTTCGGGCATGGGTCTAGGAGCTGCCGTGGAAGAGAGATCTGTGCCAAGTGTGGCAGCAACGAACATGTCGCAGACATCTGTGAAAACACTGTGTGCTGCTCCAACTGCAAGGGCAGCCATGCAGCGTACTCCCGTGTTTGTCCCCTGTGGAAACAGGAGAAAGAGATCTTGAGTTTAAAGGCTAAAGAGAATATTACGTACCTTGAGGCCAAAAAACGCTGGTCCTTTCTTGCACAAGGCTCGTATGCCGACGTGGCGCGCCGGGGTCCTGCGCCACGTATGGAGTCGAGGGCAACCCAGGTCTTGCTCGAAGACCTGGCTGCGGCCCTCAGGACCCCAAAGCCTACCCAGGGGCAGCGGGCTTCCTCTCTTCGCGGAGAGGGTTTGCCAGCTGCTCCCACATCCCAAGACAGGCCAGCGCATGCTGCGCCTGTGCAGTCCGCACGGTCTCCTACCAGGGAGAAAAAGCGAGGCTCTCGGCCTCACTCCCTGGAGAGACCGCCAGCAACCAAGGGGCTGCATGGTCCTCATGCAGCTTCTGCAACACAAAAGGAAGTCGGAGCAGATGGACGGGGTTGAATCTCTCCCCAGTACATCTGCCACCCTCCCGTCAGGTTCTGGTCGCGGCCGCGGGTTAGGATCTCGCTGCTCCGACCCTCCCAAGCCGGCAAGCAAGCCTGCTTGCGGAGCTCAGGAGAGCGGTGCTCCTTCCCCGTCCACCTCCTCATCTACCCCTGGGTCTGACCAGGAGGAGATGGAGTGGCAATATCCGAAGTCCAAACAAAAAACTAAAAAACCTGTGATCCCTCCGAAGTAATTACATTTTATTTCTTTCACTCTTCACCCGTGTGCTCGTAATTTTATATATTTATAATGGTTTCAGTGCTAATGCAGTGGAACTGTCGAGGGCTCCTAAGTAACCTGGATGATGTGGAGTTTTTGCTGGAGGAACACAAGCCACGTGTACTTTGCTTGCAGGAGACTTATTTAAACCCCAGCCATACCAACTTCCTCAGACGGTACCAGGTATTCCGGAAGGATCGTCCGTGCTCAGTCAGTTCTTCTGGAGGAGTTGCGGTGGTTCTCCCGAGAGAAGTGCCCTGTGTACAGGTTCCACTGTCTACCTCACTGGAAGCAGTGGCTGTACGGTTTATGCTTCACAAAGCTCTGACAGTGTGCTCTTTGTATTTACCACCATCCTTTACTTTGAAATCCTCAGATTTTAATTCGTTTTTAGACCAGCTTCCTGAGCCATTCCTTTTGATGGGCGATTTTAATTGTCACAACCCTCTATGGGGGAGCACACGTCGTGACATCCGAGGGAAAATTATTGAGACTGTCTTATTCTCGCGAACACTTTGTCTTTTTAATACTGGTGAGCCTACCTTTTTTAGCTGTCAACACCTTTCTTCATCATGCATTGATCTTTCCATTGGGACTGCCACACTTTTTTCTAACTTTTCATGGCATGTGGATCCTAACCCATATGGTAGCGACCATTTTCCCATTTTTTTAAAGTGCACTGCTCCTTCATCTTCTCTCACGACACGTTCGCCACGCTGGAAAGTAGACCAGGCAGACTGGGCCATGTTTGAAAGTTCATCTGAGGTTAACCCTGAAACCTTAGTTGGCCTAGATGTGAATGATGCCTGTAAATTCCTTACTGCGTCTATAGTTGAGGCAGCTCATAAAGCTATTCCGCATACTTCTACACGCCTTCCTGTTAAGCCAAAACCTTGGTGGACTAAGGAGTGCAGCGAGACTCGGAAAAAACAAAATTGTTCATGGGATGTGCTACGCCGGTATCCGACGCCTTCAAATGTCTTAGCCTTTAAACAGGCTCGGGCGAAGGCTCGATATGTTCGTCGTCAATCCAAAAAGACGACATGGAAGAAATACACCTCCTCCGTTAATAGTCACACCAGTGTAAAAGTTGTCTGGGAAAAAGTCCATAAGATTAATGGGGATTATCGAGCCTTCTCTATACCGCTTTTTGTTCTGCCAGGTGGTGTACTGCCTAGTCTTGAGCAGCAGGCCAATATTCTAGGAGAGCACTTTGCATCTGTATCGGGTTCATCGCATTACTCGGCTGCATTTTTAAAGCATAAAAGTTTTATAGAGAAGAAGAGAATAAATACCTCTGGAGGACTACGAGAACCCTATAATAGACCATTCACTTTTCGAGAGTTACAGGCAGCTTTAAATAAAAGTAAAAATACCTCCCCAGGACCAGACCGGATTCATTACTGTATGCTCAAGCATTTGCATTCTAATACCCTGCAAGCGCTTTTAAACCTTTTTAACCAAATCTGGCGAGAAGGTGTCTTCCCAGACTCCTGGAAAAGAGCCGAGGTTATCCCGCTCCTCAAGCAAGGAAAAGATCCATCATTACCCTCAAGTTACCGGCCCATCGCCCTCACCAGTTCCTTGGGGAAAACCTTTGAACGGATGGTCAACTCAAGATTGGTCTATTTTCTAGAGGAAAATAATCTCCTCGATAAGTTTCAGTGTGGTTTTCGTGCCCACAGATCAACGGTGGATCACCTAGTCAGACTCGAGAAAACTATTCGTGAGGCTTTTGTTAATAGGCAGCATTGTGTTTCCGTCTTTTTTGATATAGAGAAGGCTTACGACACAACATGGAGGTATGGAATCTTGAACGATCTTATCTCGTATGGAATTCGTGGCCGAATGCTCTCACTCATCAAAAGCTTCTTGGAAAACAGATATTTTCATGTCAAGCTTGGTACAACCTTCTCTCGAAGTTTTGTCCAAGAGAATGGAGTTCCACAAGGTGGTGTCCTTAGCGTAACACTATTTTTAATAAAAATGAACTCTATTGCAAAGTCTATCCCACAATCACTTTCCTATTCTCTTTACGTGGATGACTTGCACATCTCTTGCTGTTCGTGTAACATTTCGGTCTGCGAGAGACAACTTCAGCTGGGAATTAATAGCCTGATGAGGTGGGCTGATGCCAATGGGTTTAGTTTTTCACCAGAGAAGTCGGTATGTGTCAACTTTTCATTACGTAGGGGCATGATCCTAGAGCCTAGTCTGACCTTAAGGGGGCAGGCAATTCCTGTTCGTAATGAGCACAAGTTTCTAGGAGTGATATTTGATAAAAAGTTGAATTTCCGTAGTCATGTACTTTACCTGAAACAGAAATGCTCAAAGTCAATGAACCTTCTAAAGGTGCTTTCCCACAAGTCTTGGGGTAGTGATCGGGAATGCCTCCTTCGTCTCTATCGCTGCTTGGTTCGTTCGAAATTGGATTATGGATGCGTAGTGTATGGATCCGCACGTCAATCTACTCTTCAGGTGTTGGACCCGATCCACCATCAAGGTCTGAGGCTTTCCACTGGTGCTTTTCGGACGTCCCCTATTCCTAGCCTATATGCTGAGAGTAATGAATATTCACTTGAAAAAAGACGATTTTATTTAGGCTTCCAGTATGTATTAAGAATTCGCTCTATCCCTTCTCATCCGATCCAGGAAGCACTTCAGGATTCTCGCTATGAAACTACTTTCCAGAACAAGCCATCTGTCGTACCCCCTTTTACGCAGAGAATTAAATCATATTCGCAGGCGTACAACCTTGACAGTTTCAGCCTAGTTGCCCAACTTCCACTGGCAGTAGCTCCTTGGGAGTGCGTAGCACCCATAATCAATTTTACTCTGATCAAATATAATAAGCGGCAAACTCCTGTTGCTGCCCTGCAGCAGGAGTTTTCCCAGGTTGCTTATACGTACAGTGACTGTAGGAGCTTCTTCACGGATGGTACTAAGAGCGATTCTGTTGTTGGTTGTGCTGTTATAAGCGAGGCATGGAAGGTTGTTAGGCGTCTTGATTCCAGAGCCTCAATCTTTACTGCAGAATTATATGCTTTAATTTTAGCTGTTGAATTCATTTTAGAAAACTCTATCCAGTATTCTGTTATCTACTCTGACTCTCTCAGTGCATTAAAGGCGCTTGCTTCTTTGGAAGTACCGAAGAATGCCTTCGTTACTAGGCTCCGGAGCATCGTGCACACTGCAGTAAAATCCCACCTACACATCAATTTCTGTTGGGTGCCTAGTCATGTCGGTATTCAGGGAAATGAGGATGCTGATAGAGCTGCCAGTACGTGCATTGAGAGGCAAGTGGATATCAAGTGCATTCCATACACTGACTACAAACACAGTCTTAAAAGAGCAATCCAGAAAAACTGGCAGTTAGAATGGGACGCGGAAATACACAACAAACTTCATTGCGTGAAACCTACCCTACGGGAATGGGCAAGTTGCCGACACAGGGAGCGCTTCTTTGAGGTCGTGCTCTGTCGTCTGAGATTGGGACACACCCATCTCACGCATGGGTACCTCCTACGGGCAGAGGAAGCTCCGAAATGTGAACACTGTAACGAGTCGTTGAGTGTCATGCATATTCTTATCGCATGTCCTAAGTACCATCACGAACGCACCATTTTTTTCTCTACCTTTTTCCGCAATCACGTCCCATTTCACCCAGCATTATTATTGGGTGACGAACCTCTTGTGCCACACCATCAAGTTTTTAAGTTCTTAGATAGCATTGGCATCCTACACCGGCTATGAATTTCAGTTTGTTTTCATTTCGATAACGTTTGCCTGAAGATTAGCAGAACATCGGTTAAAAAATTCTGGAGACCTTAATAGGCCTGTATCTTGTAGAGTCAAACATTCATTCCCCATAGTTTTAATAGCACTACCTACTATAGGTCTTTTCAGTATTGCCTTTAACTTACCCTGTGTTTGGCACACTATGGCCTTAGTTGCCGCTGTGCCATTAAACACCTAATTTTCTTCTTCGGACGTCGTCGGCTGCAGAGAAGTTTCATGACGAACAAGTCAGTGAAGGAAAGGAAGTAATGTCTGTGTAGCAGGACTTGATTACGGCAGGCTGATCAACATTGCTTACGTCTGTGACTAGAGGCAGTGTCTGAATCAGCACAGGAGGTCTGGAATCTGCAGATGCTGTTGACAATAGGGGGTTCCAGTGATAGGCTAGAAAGGTGCAGTCACTCATGAAAAAAGAATGAGGCTTCTACTGAACGACATTTCGTGAATTAAACGTAGACTGAAAGGCGCTTCTTGTCGTTTTTTCTGCACTTTGTTGGGCATTTGTGATCAACCTGCAGCAGTTGACACCAGTGTGGACTTTAGCTACAGAGATTGGAGGTATTGGCATCAGTACGGCAAAGTTCAAGAGGAAAGTTAATCAGCTTCAACAAGCAAGAATAAAGTTTCATGATCTCACCACAGAGTCTGCCGCAATGTCAAAGTCGTGGAGCGACAGCAATGTCCAAGCTGCATCAATATCGCTTGATAGTCTAAGCGTGGTATGCTACAGAGAATTTTCAATGATTGAAAGTGCAGTCTAATAACACTGCAGTTTCCCTCCGTCAAACTAATTTAGTTCTCATTTCTCAAGTACCGTGGATGCCTGTGTAACCGACCCGGACTCAGTACTCGTAGACTTTCAGTGCCACTGGGTGAGGCCTGTGGGCCACAATTTAATAAGAAATAAACAGTTTTGTGGTTATGTCCCCTTGGGCCCATGATGTTAATTATATTATTCCAAATGCACATCAATAACGAAAACAAAAATGTTGCAGGCACTCACTTGCAAATATCAGTGCATGAAACAGGTTTCTAACTTGTAATCAGCAGTAACAATAAATTATACCTATACTTTGCCATTTGTAGCAACTCGCTTCTTTGGTGGCTTTCTCTTCACATGTCTCTTGAGAGCATTCTGTGCAAATAAGGAGAAATTATTTAAGTTATTTCCACCTATCCTTTCTGTTCATTTCAAACTGTGATGATTAGAAATGTCCCCTTGGGCCCATGATGTTATCTATATATTGCAAATGCAAATCAGCAACGAAAAAAAATGTTGCAGGCACTCATTTGCAAAGATCAGTGCATGAAACAGGTTTCTAACTTGTAATCAGCAGTAACAAGAAATTATAAGCATACTTTGTCATTTGTAGCAACTCGTTCCTTTGGTGGCTTTCTCTTCTTCACATGTCTCTTGAGAGCATTGTGTGCAAATAAGGAGAAATTATTTAATGTTATTTCCACCAAACATTTCTGTTCATTTCAAACTGTGACGATTCGAAATGAACATGAAACCATAAGTCAAGCTTGATTGCAAACATATCTAATTACAAAGATGCCAGCCTCACAAATTCATTAAGATTTACGAAGCTAGTTTTGCTCAACTGCAAAGGCACTCATTTATCACAATGATTTTTGCCACACTCATTCTTACACTTTCAATGAAGCCGCCTGATGCTATTAAAAGTGTCACATTAAATTAAAGCTTATAGTTAATCTAGGCACGCTAGGTTGTGTGTATTGATCAGAAATACTCCTGAATGTCTTAGCAGTTAGCACTTCAACGCAAACCGGACAAACAGGATATGTACTTGACCACCGTTTATGAATTAAAATTAGGTCATAGGAGCGTGCGGAGAGAAGAAACAAGAAAAACGGAAAGCCTGCTGCGAGTGTCGACGCTGCCGCCATTCGGTTTTTAGACCTTCGCGTGATTCTTGACTAGAGCGGCGGTATTGCACGGCGATTCTTCTACTAGGGTCGACATTCCAGGGGCTTAGTTTTGATCGATCGAAGGTGTATGTAACCTGGTTATTCCGAATGGGCTCTCTACTAATGTCATGTCGACGTACACAAGGCGACATTGCTCGAGCTATTTCTCCATCCCCCGCAGTGTGCTGGCGATGGAGAGCAGCGTGACTTTAATTCGATCGATAACTTTGGACGCTAAAACGCTAAAGGCTGGTTCACACAGCACCCTTTTCTTACGTTTTCTTGCCTTACCTATAACTCGCCGAAACATTCGTGTCTCGCATGTCGGGTGCCAGGCTATCTTCTTGAATTTGTGGCCACGCTTAATATGAAACACAAATCTCCCGTTGACTTGTGTGTACGCTTTCGTAACGGATCTTGACGTAAGAAAACGGGGCTGTGTGAACCAGCCTTAACTTGCACGAGTGACAACGAATGAGCACCGATTTGTTTATATGCTATTACCACATCAGGAACAAGTTACAAGTTAAGTCGAATTCAAATATCACCGTTCTGGCGAACTCCGCTTCGTCAGTACAGGGAACCGGAACCCGGACTCAAAATATGTGGAAAAGAAAAAATATCAAACAGAAAAGCTACATTGACTGAGTGTATCTTCGTTTCACCATAACTTGGCAAACGGAGCAAGCTACGGTTCCCTCTGGCCAATCAGAGCAACGGAGCGACGCACGAGCCAGCTCTCTGCGGGAGGATCGTGTTCCGACGGTACATTGTCAAATGTTTCGTTTCGATGCACCGATTGGCTCACGAGGGTCGTAGCTTTATATCCTGTCTTCAGAGGACTGGTTCTCACAACGCTTGAACGAGCACTTGGCGTTTCGCCTTGTCCTGTACGGAAGGTACTCCGTGATAATGGTTTTGTCCGGTTCGAGGTTCTGGCAACATACAATGACACTTTTGTGACCTACTTGGAGAATGTCTTTGGGACAGTCCGGGAAGTCGGACATACTGCTTTGATACAAGATTATGTTCCATATACCCTGGAATGGACCGGACCGGACACTGCGAGTTGTTCCAGCCAATACAGTTCTGTAAGCGCTTCACTTGGCCTTGTGCTCCGCGTGTCCCCGCACTCAGCGCATGTCCCGTGTCACGCTCTCAGAACTGACTTACCTCCGATGTTCTACGGTGACAGCGTAGAGAAGCAATCGCACATCACAGACTCAGAAAGACAAGCACACGTGCTGAACTTACAACTCTTGTGTATTCGACTACTTTGTTCTTTTCTTCAACGTCTGGATTGACTTTCCAGAACGTAATATGCAGAAGAAATACCACAATATACAAAGAAAAATGGCGAAAGACGATACAAAAGAAAAGGAAAACACAAAAAAAGAAAAAAAAAAAGAAAGACAAAAACGGAAACCTTTACAAGTCATCCCCCTCCCTCGCCGCTATCATTTCGAAAGAAATTGGAGCTCTTCGGTCGAAGGCGCTATCACTGTAGCGCTATAGAAGGACTACTTACAGACTTTTCCTTCAGATGCTCTACTCTTTGCGCTTCCAATATTTCTCTTATCAGTGGGTCTCGACTCCTACCTATTAAGGAACAGTTTTCAAAATGTGCTACGAAACCACAATCCCGACAATGGATTCTCAAAGGTCCAGCGACAACTTGGTGGGTGCTATAAAAATGCTCCCTTATAGACCTTTCCAAAAAAGAGCGTGGGGCCGGTGCCATCTTGAGTGTTCATGCGTATGGCGCGCGCTTTCCTCGCTTTCCGAAGCGACGAACACGCACGTGCTGGGCTGTGAAGATCGCACGCTGGACTGTGATTTTTGTAAACATTGGAAAGGTCTATACGATCATTCAAACACCTGCCAGTGGGGCCTAGATACGCCTTACCACATGAGAGGGGGATAGAATACACGACTCCTTCAGGGAAATTCGCAAAGCTCTTTTGGTGCTTTTTTGAATAGCCAACTTCCCGGTGTGCCGACCCATTGACCTCCGGGCACAGGCTGAGAAGCTTATTTGGTGCTGAAACAGCAACATTTATGTTAATGCGGTTACCTATCTTCTTGAGGCCGTGCGAAACTTTATGTATATAGGGAACAACGGCCGTCCTTTTCTTTTCTGGATTGGGTTTAGGTCGTTCACCCCATCTTGTTTTCTTTAATAAATCCTCTGCCACGGCTGTAAGTAATGTACTAGGATATCCTGTTGTCTTTAACTTAGCAATTTGAGCATCAAAGCTAATTTTAAGCGAATGAATACAAGACTTATTAAGCGCATTGGTGAGACATAACTTAACAATGTCTCGCTTAACAAACTTGGAGTATGCTGACTGAAAATTAAGAAGAGGTTTTTTCCCTCTCGGTTCGCATGACCAGCATACATGATGCTCCAAAAAAATTAATGTAAGGTCCAAACACTGCAAGGTACCTTCTGTGGGGAGCTCATGAGTGATTTCTAGTGGATCTATACGTGATTTAAAAAAGGAAAGAACGTTAGAAACCAATATCTGAAAGTTATTTGCTGAACAATCTAGCACAATCAAAAAATCACCTACAAATCGAAACAGCTTCACCGCAGTAGAAGCATCTAAGCTACGTGAAAGGATACGGTCCCGATGCGCGAGGTAAAGGTTACTCAAAACTGGCGCTATTCATAAACCAATGCATACCCCTGCTTTTTGCAGAGATGTGTTATCCTCCCAACACGCAAACGTAGATCTTAAATATACGGTGAGCAATTCAAGGAAACCACTTTGGGAAATTCCTGACACGTTCTGAAACGCAATAACATCAAAAGAGTTAACGCAGTCTTCCACGCACTTCAACATCTCATTCTGCGGAAGAGAGTAGTAGAGGTCCTTTGTGTCCACTGAGAAAGCCTTGAGGTACCAATCATTACAGTTTGTTAGAAAATGTACCACTTCGTTAAAAGTCTTTCAGCATAAAGGGATCCTCAAACAGCAAGATATTTCATTTCTCCTGTAAAAATAAGGCGATAGACTTCTGCCACGACCCTTTCTCAGATACAATCAGCCTTAATGGGCAATCCACTTTATGTGTTTTTGCGCTGAAAAAAAGCCTCTAAGCTAAGGTTCCTACTGCATTCAATAGAGGAGCACAATTGATTTAATTCTAGCTCACTACATAATCTTTTAGCTTCACTTTTGACCTTGGTTGATGAAATGGAAGTGTTACGCTGAAAAACCGAGTCAATGGCTAAAACGACCAGGGCCCGTTTGCTCGAAGCTGGTTAACTCTAACCGCGGTTAAAAGTTAGCCGCGTTTCCCTACCTAGGTACCTCCGAGTACCTAGCCGCGTTCGACAAAAACTCGATGCGCAACTCCGTGTTTTATTATGATGCGGTAGCTCCCGCCACCTGCCGGTCGAAACAAACAAAAAGCCTTTTAAGAAACTTTTTCACTAGTTTTGTCTTTATTAAGAAAAATAAAACCGACATCTTATCGTAGTGTTTATTTTTATGCTTAAAATATATGTACATACTTTAAAAAATCATAACTATTTTGATGCAATTATTATTTCGCCAAACACAGCATAAGTTTGCAGCGCTGATTTCGAATCTGGCAACGGCCTTTATAGATTTGTTGTTTTGTTCTTGTATCTTGCAACGCACGTTTCCCCGCGCTTTAGTTATCAGCTGATTTTCGCTGTTTGTCTTCTCTGCCGTTTGCCCAACCGACCCTCTGACTCGCCCGACGACTGACTGACAACTGATTTGCGGACGGGTTGACGAAGATAAGGGACGCAATGTCGACTGTGACGCGACGCCGACGTCGAAGAGAGCCCGTGTTCGCCCAGTACGCTGTTGTGATGATGGGACGCCAGCGTGTGTTCCGTGACCGCCTGAACCCTTTGGAGGGGTTCGACGAGGACGAACTGCAGGCGCGCTTTCGATTCGGTCGCGCGGGCATTGTGTTCCTCGCCGACACATTGCGCCCGGACTTAGAGCGGCCGACGCCTCGCAGCCGTGCCCTCCCTGCAGAGCAGCAGGTCGTTGTCGCCCTGTAGTTCTACGCCACGGAGAACTTCCTCATCACCGCAGGGGACTACAACCCTGTGCACGTCTCCACTGCTTCGCGGACTGTGAGGCGGGTGACTGGCCTTGTCACGTCGTGCCTGAGACTTTATAGGGTAAGTGGTGTGGAGCATCTCCAATGACCCTTCAGTTTTGTTTCTTAAGCTGTAGACTTGCTAGCATGAATATCTGCCAGCGTATCGATCCCCCCGTATACTGGTACCTCCCTAAAGGAACATTAATAGTGTTGCTTCAGCACTCGATATTTGTTTTCTGGTTATGAGCGTGACATGCAGACCAGTGAACTGAGCAGTAAAATTACACGAACCAACTGGAGTGTACAAATTGACTCCCTTAGTACCTATTATTGGTGCAGGTGCAAATGCAACTAAACTACAAATAAAGTAGGAGTGCAGATATTTATAAACAGCCTGGTTTCTACACTCCCAACTATGCACTTGGCGCTACTGAGCTAGTCTTGCGGCTGCTGTGTACTGTCATTCTGCGGACAAAGTTTTTATTGCTCGCTATTGATGGAGATGAATGATAGGTGTGTTATTTCTAAGCATGTGATCACAACAACAATACCATGGCTGTTTATGTCATAGTGCTACAGACTGACTCAAACTCATGTACAATGCAGGTGGCCAGGTGAAGCTGAGGGTCATGCCTTGCAACAGGCCTTCTTTGAGGTCGGTGGGTTTCCTTCGGTCGCAGGTGCTGTTGATGCCTGGAAGCACCCACGACTCTAGGATATTCACCGAGGGCTCGGCGTCAGGCAAGCGGGCCGATGGCGTCTACGATGGTCTACTGCTTGGAGATAGCGGCTACACCCGGCAAGCCATGGCTGAT